>VYZQ01003564.1:8627-21771 GCA_013400655.1 Mystacornis crossleyi | reverse complement strand
GGAGTGGGATAGAATATTCTCCCATCTCATGCTGGCTTTGGTTGCTGGTTTGAAGGTGAGAGTCAGAGGCATGGTTTTACAACCTTCTACTTTTTTAACAAGTAAATGCTGCCAGTGTGTAAAATATTTGGGTCTTATGTTCCTTAGGGAGATGATAACTAACATGGGACAGAGTGGCTTTGCTTCCTCCTTTCCTTTTGCCTAGGTTATTGACATAGAATAAAATGAAAAGATCAGATTTTTTTCTGCTCAATATCTGAAAAAACATGGAACAAATAATACCATTTTACTAAATAATAATAAAAATCATGATAATGATAATAATAATAATGATTAAAAGTTTTGCTCTGAAATAGGAGTAAGATTAGAGTTCTTAACAATGGAAATATTTTTCATTTTAGGTTGGTTATTCTAGTTATATAAATTTTGTTAACATAACTGAGGTAACACTCTAGAAACCAATCCTAATTCAAGTCACATTCAAGCAAAAATCAAATTTCCTCTTTTTACATATATTGCCCATTTCCAAGAAATAAAACGTACATTCATGAAGGCTTTATTTTAGCTTACTTTATTTGTAGTATAGGATAGAGAAAAATGTATCAAAAAGTCATGCAGGGTCAGCTCATTTAGACTAAAACTGGATATATTCCATGTATTATTAACATACTTGGTATTTTAATGCAACAAGCGTTTATTCAGGTCTGTATTTAACCATTATAAATCCAGAAAAATGAATAGCAGAAAAAAAATCAGAAAGAAGAAAAGCAAACTTAGCTTAAAATATCAGTTAAAGATAGCTAATCCATCAGCATACTCTCCATACATCACACTTGCCATTTATTCTTGGTTGGGTAGATGAAAACCCATTCTAAATCTAGTTTCCCTAAGAGATGTGAAAGGTCATCAGATCACAGTATAGTACAGAGCATTGTCTGGATTCTTGATGCGCATAACTTCACACAGTGCATTTTAGAAACTTCTGATCATTTCCAAAAACACTCCTACTCACAGAGAGAGCTCAGAAATATCTAAAAGCATATTAAAAATGTTAGGTTGTTGTTTGGGTTTTTTAACAATTCTTCCATGTCATTTTGAGAACATCATAAATAATACCTTGCCATTTTAGATTGGAAGATTGAAGCCTTAACTATTAATAGAGAGAGCAAATTGTTCAGATATGCTAAAAGCATTGATGGAATTAGATGATGATTCTTCCTGTGTCCAGATTACCATGCCACTCCTCAAGGCAGGACAAATGAGTGTTTCATTCTTTTCCCTTTCCTCTTTGCCATACACCATACATAAAAGCTTACCAAGAAAGTTGTGGATTGACCCCAGCTGGCAACCAGGGCCCACACAGCCACTCAGTCACTTTCCCCTCAGGGGGTGGGGGAAATAATTGAATAAGTAAATGGAATGAGATAAAGAAGTAAAAGTCAAAGCTGTGCATGCAAGCAGGGGAAAAAAAAAAATTTAATTCACCACTTCCCATGGGCAGGCAGGTGTTCTGCCACCTCCGGGGAATCAGGGCTCCATCATGCAGAATGGTTACTTTGGAAGACAAAGTCTACCACTCTGAATGTCCCGCCTTCCTTCTTCCCTGAACTTTATATGCTGAGCATGACACCATATG
The DNA here is from genome assembly GCA_013400655.1 of Mystacornis crossleyi. Classification (NCBI taxonomy): domain Eukaryota; kingdom Metazoa; phylum Chordata; class Aves; order Passeriformes; family Timaliidae; genus Mystacornis; species Mystacornis crossleyi. Next base: position 20,135 of record VYZQ01003564.1, on the reverse strand, counting down.
GTGTGGGATACCCCTTGAGTCAGTTGAGGTTAGCTGTCCTGGCTGTGACACCTTACGACTTCTTGTGTATCCCCAGCTCACGAATGTGGTGGTGTAGGCAAAAAAACCCCATTTGTTCTGTGCAAGCAAGGCTAAGAAATAACAAAAAACCCCAAAATATTTTGTTGTTTTGCAATAACAAAATATTGCAGCTGCTCAGCAATAACTCTGTATTTTTACCATGGTTTCCAGTACAAATCCTAAATATAGCCCTTTACAAGCTGCTATGAGGAAAAATAACTCTATCCCGGACAAAACCAGCACAGAAGTAAAAGACTGGAAAGTGTACTTCTCTATATACGATGTCTGGAGGAGCAGCAGAAAAAAAATGTAGATTTATGGAATACAAAAGTGGATTATAAGATATACAAATTGAATATCGTTGAATATTACGGCATGCAAACTTAGAACAGGCTATTAGTCATTTATACTTTGTGGCTCCTGATAATTTTGGTTTTACACATGAAACAGTTTTTTTTCTTGTTGATCAAATAAGGGAAAGGCATAAAACAACTTATATCATAATTTTCCCAAGGTCTATTTTCAATATTTTATCTCTTTTACTATTTTACCAAAAGCTCAATTTATTTTGCTTGCTACAGGGATTTATATATTTTTAAATGCTCATTCTAGATTTATGAAGCCTACTTCAATAAAAATCTGGATTTTTTTTTTAATTTTGGATTTTTTTTTTTGTATTGGACATTTACATTGTGATAGAGCTTTATTTTGTTCTATTGTATTCTATACATGTAAAATACTTAATATTTGAGCTTTTCCTTGCATTATGTCAAAAGTACAGTTTTTGATCAAAAATTCATGGAAATAATGCATTCTCTTTTCACAAATACCTTTTTTTCTTTTTTTCTATTCCTTCATGTACTTCAGGAATATTTTTACTTGATCTATCTTTATGTTTTGTTTCTGATCATTAAAAATTCCACTTCCACAGTGAAGTACTGGTAAATAATAACAGCATATGTAAAATATGTTTATTTGGAAATCAAAGACTTGAGTGTAGCTCATGAAAAAAAACCCAACACTGTTTGTTTAAAAAAACAACATACTCGCTTTCTGGTAATGAAGGCAGCAGTGAGAGTGGCAGAACTTTTCTTAAAAGTTGTTGAAAATACTTCTGTGAGCAGATCAGAACTGAATCACTATTGTCACCCATAGATTTTGATTTCTTTTAAAATTCTACTCATAACTTGTTCATCAAATATGTTTAGTAGGCTCAGACACAAGTAGACTGAAAACAGCTTCAGACTTTTAAGTGGTGGAGCCTAGAAGCTAATTTTTGACCATAAATTATACAGCTGGTGGCTGGAACAGCCTGAAGAAACAAAAGCCATGTCAAATTCATGCTCTGAATAGGGTGTTTGTTTGTTAGGATTTATATGATACCTTAATGCTACACCCTGAATATAAAAGTCCTGTACACCATGATATACTTCTTCCTTGCCTACCTAGGGGTAGGTCAGAAAACCTCTGTAAATAGTTTTCAAAAACACCCCACAAATAGACTTCTTTTTCTCTTTCTGTTCCTATTTCCTGCTTTTATGGGTGTGTATATTTAGGTTCTCATGGGCTGAAGAGCCGGAGTCTGTTCAGTTGTGGGAGTTCACAAGTGGTACATTAAAAGATGTTGCCAATACCTCCGGAAGAAAATGGTATTGTGCCAGGGTTCACTGTGGATGTGATCAATCAGCTGGACCACCTTTTGTTTCCCCCTTTGGTGATTTGGGGTAAATAATATCAATGGTTCTTTATTTTAGAAAATATAAAATGGAAATTAGTATTCTTTTTTCTAAGATATTCTTAAGGTATTTAAGATTTTTTGGAAGGTATTCAAATATGTGTATGCAGCTGTATTTTTGCATTCAAAATACTCTGAAATACTCAAATAAGGTAAAAACCACAAAACCAGACTTTAAGATTTAATTTCTGATGTCTAGATTTGGAAAACAAAGTAATTTTGCCTGTGACTAAATAAATAATACATTGATGTTTGCCTAGCTGTCAGGTCAAGCCACTGTGATCAAACGGTTAATTACTAGGAGCAAGAATTTTTTAACCTCTTCACACATTTGGTTTGATAATAAATTATAGAATTATAGAATCACATAATGGTTAGGGTTGGAAAAGGCCTTAAAAACCATCTGGTTCCAATCCCCCTGCCATGGGCATAGAACCTTGCTCTAGATCTGGTTGCTCAAAACCCCCTCCAACCTGGCCTTGAATGCTTTGATGTCTCCCTCTAGCCAATGTTTGTTACGTGATAAAAACTGAAGGGGAAGGAGAATCTTAAGGGATTTGGTGGTGAGAGGAGGGAATTATCTCTGTAAGTATTTAAGACTTGGAATGAGAACATGGATAAATTTATACAGAAGCCAAAAGTCCCATCTTAATAGTGTCTGTTGCTGGTTTTGGGTTTTTTTTTTCCTCTTCAAAAAATGAAATGTGGTGCTGTCTTGATCCTAGCTTATTTTAGCTATGGATTTGTTCAGTTAGGAATATTATTATCCTAAAGCTTCTTACAGAGAGGGAGAAATAGTTACCTCTAAAGCACATGCATATGGTTGGTGGAACTTCCTTCGTAAGTTTCTTTTTTACATACCTAGAGTTAGAACAAGGCCACAGGGTTTGTGCAAGTTCAACTGGTCCTGTGTACAAAACAGAAGCAGAGTTCTAGACAAGTACCCTTCCAGTTCTGGGCTATCACTCCTCTTCACATGAACCTTTCCTTACAGACGCGGTCCCTGCGGCGCCCCCGCCCCGGCCGCGGGCTCAGCCCGCCCTGCGGTGGGCGGTTGGATCCGGCTGGAGCCGGCTGTGTCCGGCTGGGGCGGCCCGGCCTCCCTTCACGGAGCCCCTGCAGCCCCCGCTGCTGCCAGGGCCTGGCCACGGGAGCTCTCATACAGTTCGTAATGTTGAGGAACACATCTGGTACAGGTAGCTGGGCTGCAGATTGAGCTCTGGGTGGGAGCCTGAGAAAAGAGGCTGTGAACTGCCAGCCTGTGGGATAACAAGGGCATGAAGATCGGTGGTGCCAGCCAGGTGAATAGACACTGAGAGACACAGCGGGAGCGGGAATTGCCGAAACTTTGGGATAACAAAGGAGGTGAAGACCTATGATGCCAGCAAGGTGGATTGACACAGAGAGGAGTCAGGAGCCAAAGACTCTGGAGGAAGCGCGAGACTTGCGCTGGGTGAGACTGTGAGAATGTAAAAGCCCGAGGGTTTCTTGGTTGGGATTCTCCTTGGAGGCATTCACTCAAGCTGTTCCGGTGTAACTGCAGTGTGACTAAATCGCTTTATGGAATGAGACATCTGAGACTCTGCTGTGGGAAACCAGGGGTTGAACCAGTGAAGAAGCCTGATCTGTGAGAATGAGGTGTGCAGGGAACGGGGACCCGTCGGATCGCTGGAGCCGCCCGCTGTGAAGGGGCTTTGGTCCCTGCCGTGAAAGTCTCTGGTGGTGGGAGTGTGACTGCCAGAGTCTTGTAAAGGGTCAGATTGGGTAGTTTCCTTAATATTAACTCACACAGAACAGACTACCGTTATGTTTTCCTTTTTTTTTTTTTTTTATTTCATAACATATTTTATTTATGTTTCATTTCTCATTTTACCCGGGCTGCCATTAGTATTGATTTTACATGGTAAAGACATTTACATTTTTTTGTGGTATGATTAGCAAGAAAGTGTTCCTTTTGACTGGAGAATCCTTAAGAGGACAAACACAACCAATGTAAAACTTTGCGTTTCATGTTGCATGGAGAGCTGTGAGAGTCCTGTGTAAATTGAGGTGAAATTCAGGACCTAGTAATTTTCATGCTAGAAAGAGGCAGATGATACTTTCTTCCCAGTGACCCTTGAAGACTTCTGGTTATAATCTAAACACAGGCTGGAGGTGATTGTGAAGTGTTGTTGATTCATTTCTGTAGCTGCTCCATTGCTTTTTACCTACCATGCCAGGGTTTCTAGGTATCAGAGCATATATGGGATATACAACAAATGACAAACTTTAATTGTTCTGCAAGAACTAAAAAACCAACATCCCCTCCAACAACAACAACAACAAAACCCCCAAATATTTAAAAATAAACAAGAAACCCCCCCCCAAAAAAAACCAAAAAACACTCCCCCCCCCAAAAAAAACAAAAAACCACAAACCAAAAACCCCACCCAAATCCAAAACCCAACCAACCAGCAAACCCTTCTATTGGAAAAGAGGAAGACAACTTCAGCAGTCAGTTATGGTTGCTTTGTGTTCTAAATAGGTTAAGTAAGCTTGTGAATTAATTTTTGCTTTCACCTGTCAGCAGGGGCCCATAAAGATAACATAGAACCATCACAGGATGGTCTGCTAAGTTCATTTTCTTTCCATTAAGATGTCTGAATAATGTCAGAAGCATTAACCAATCTGCTCCTGTACTGCTGCTGAACTCCATCTGCCGTGCCTTCCGTCTTCTTGTTATGGGACAATATAGAAAAAAACATAAATCCCAGTTACAGTGGACCTTCATTTTTCATAGACAGTATTCAGTAAATATTCAATAGTGAGTACTTCCAGAAGAGTACAATTCATCCTTTGTACCATGTGAGTAAAGACATTCAGGACATAAAATCTGCCTCTAATTATTGACAGTGCTTCTTGAATCTCTCTGATAAGTAGAGAGTCCTAGAATGATAGAATGGTTTGGGTTGGAAGGGACATTTATGGTCATCTAGTCCAACCTCCCTGCAATAAACAGTGATATCTTCAACAGCAGGTTGATCAGAGCCCCATCCAGCCTGACAAAATGTTTCCAGGGATGGGACATGTGCCACCTCTATAGGCAACCTGTCCTAGTGTTTCAGTGCCCTCACAAAAGAATCTTTACATCTAATCTGAAATTAACTGTATTTCAGTTTAAAGGGGCTGAAATGCATTGTCATAGAGATCTGGAATGTTGCAGTGTGTTGCTTTCTATGGGTCAGTTCAGTTTAAGCAGTGGTTATTTCACCTGCCTGACATTTTTCTATACACAGATGTCCAATAAGATAGCTTATTTTAAAGTGTGTTTGTTTATTAGAGTGGGGGCCACTGCCCTACAAATACTGACACAGTAATAAAATAAGATTGCTACAATCACAGCCTAACTAGATTTTACTTGTTTCTTTTCTCAAAGCAATGGAATTGGCTTTTCACATCAGTAGTCTGCATTCAATTCATATTTCTATTTAACGGCTGCAGGCTGTCATGGGTGAAATGAGACTTTTCAGCCTCAGAAGGAGGAGCAAGTATTTGTCTTTAAACTGATCTCAAAATGAAATTGTAATTTTTAAGACACTCTGGGAGTGGCAACAAGGTTACAGAATATCTGCTTCAAGTTGTCTAAGGAAAAATATAATCACATTTGAGTACACTTTGGTGCTGAGGTAGCTTCAAAAGGTTCATGCACAGTATTTGATAATTTCTGTAAATTAATTACCATGAGCTCCATTCTACACAGATGTGAAGTTGAAGTGCCCTGTTAGCAGCTAGAAATGGAATACTGATAAAATCTATCTTGAACTGGTTTAAAGACACAGGGAAGATTTTTCCATCAGATTGGAAGACTTTGGAAAATCTTCCAAAGTTGGAAGACTTTGGAAAACACAGATTCTGAAGAAGGACTATTCAAATTTTTTCCCAAAAGTTAACTGAATTTCTTGTTGCTTTATTGAGACCATTATATTACATGCAAAACCTGATTATATTAATTGATCCATAAAGCAATGGTTTTTTACCTGTGATTTAAGAAAGAGCAAAGAACCACCCAACAAGGCAGATCGTGGGCACAGTATACTTTCACTCATACATGCAAACAGTTATCTTTGAATTCATTTGGGAAAAAAGCTTTAATCAATAAAATCCCAGGATTTTTTTGTAGTGAGTCTTTCAACACTGCATCAGTTATAAGGAAGGCATGCTGATTTTTAAAGGGTGATCAGTGGTCAAAATCTCAAAAATAAAGTCTTTGTTTTTCTTCTTCTTTTGGATCCAGGCTAAAATGATTGTTTATTTAAAGCTTGTCTTGGTTTACTTACACTGTGAGCACCAGAATATATTTGAGGAGTCAGTATAGCCTCTTTGCCCCTTTCCTTCAAAAATTAACAGGTTGACATGAGTAAGTCACTGACTCTGTGTAAGAAAGAGGGAAAGAAATTATCAGTTTGGCATTTCACCTAAATAAACAGACCTGCCAGAATGACTGAGGTTACATATTCAAGAGAAAGTGCATATCTGACACATAGATGCCATAGAAAATTGTGATGAATAGCCTAGGGTTTTTATTAGTTACTATTGTCATAGTGAGAAGAGTAGAAGGGAACATGTTGCAGCTCACATCCACCCTGCTAATGTCAGTGAAGAGGAGAAAAGAACCAAGATGAAATAACGTTTTTTAAATGTTTTTGCTGTATGTCTTAAAGATATCCACAGTCTCAGATATTTATACAGCTGCATATCATTGGGTACAAAAGAAAAGCATTTATTTTCATGATTTTTTTTTTAACCTAGATTCTCTATAACTTTAGACAGTGCCTTTACAGAATTAACAAAAAAGTTGAAATATTTTATTTGGTGAAATGTTCTCCTGTGAGAAGGTTCCCTTATCTATGTTATAGTGGTTTTCTCAATTGAAATCCTGTCTGTAGTTCTGAAGAGGTGCCCCCTGGGGGGGATGGGCATGAGTGGATGCTTGGGGCACGGGGTTTCTATGTCCCTGTTCCTTGGTCACGTGTACCCAAAATCCTGTCCCCTATTGGTCAGTTTGAATGTAGCCCGCGGGACTCCTGTACTTAAGGGAGTGTTCACGGGACCCCGGGGGGTTGGTCCAGACCTGTTCTGGGGGCAGGTCGCTGTCGGAGTCCCTGCCAGGCTCCGGCCATGTGCGGCCAGGGGGAATAAAATCTGAAAACATCTATCAAATATCGTCTCCTTGATTCTTCCACGGACCAAGGCTGTCTCCCAGGGAAAGGTTGCAGCCACCCCACTGCAACATAGTTCAGCAGTTACAGATTGACAATTCAGGGCACAAGACATTCTAGTTTTATTTCAAATATGATCTGAGTTATTTTGTGTCAAAAAAAAAAAAATCAGGTCAAATTATGTACTGCTGCTGTTCTACTTCTTAAACTTTAATTTGAGAAGCATAATTCTGTCTTTTGAAATAGTGACATGTAATATCCATTCTTCAGATTCCTGGTATTTAAATGTCTGTTTAGGTCATCTTAAAGCTTTCAAGTGAGTAATACAAAAAACTACACTATTTTTTTCAACCAAGTCTAGTTAAAATGTTAAGTGTGGAAAATATTAAAATGTTAGGTCTGGGGAAAATGTTAAAGACATATTAAGAGAAAAAATAGTGATGAATTTTCTGTTATGGTCCTTCATGTACAATCTTGCATAGATTTCCTGGTGTTTACACACAACGTCACAATTATTTTCACTGAGTAGAAGCCTGAAAAGTGCAAGCAGTAATATAACTTAAACAAAAAAAAGGTCTAAATCCTATCTCTGGAATAAGACAATTTATACTAAATTGCTTTATACTAAGTTGTCAGAAAGGGCTTCATTGTACTAAGGATTCACAGTTCTGGAGTTCCTTCTGGAACGGGACACTCAAAAGGGAGTGAAGATCAGTATTTTCCCTTTATATATGTAGGCAGATCAGCAGAAGGAACAGTCTCCCTTCTGAACAGATGTACTTTGCACACTGCAATGGAAAAAAGTGTGCTAACTGAATTAAGTGATCACAGAAGTAAATGGCCATGATCCATGTCCAGTTTGGATTTAGCTTTGTAAATGCTAGTTTAAATAGGAAGTCCTTTGTGTATGTAGAAGATAAAATGATTACTGAAGGAGCCTCCTACTAAAGGAATTTATTAAATATGAAATTTGGAGTTCCTGAGAACTGTAATTCTTACCCAGCTTCTGGGGTATTGGCAGACAGATTTTTTATAGATTTAACTTAAGAGAACTTTAACTGCAATAAAGCAAAGTTTAGTTGGAATATACTTGCTTTATTTCTTGGAAGGATGGTGCATCCCCTGCAATCATTGTAACTAGACATTTGGTATTTATTGTAGCCAGTAAAATCTAGTTCTTAGAATGTCAGCACTGCATTTGATCACAAGATTTACCCTAGAAGCTAAATTTATTATATACATGTAATTATTTAATTTATAACCAAATAATTTTTTTAAGACAACTTCTGGAACTATTTAGATGAAGTATTAAGCACAGAAATTAGACCTTTAAAATTAATAGCTTTGTTCCATTAAATTTTGTGTCTTTGGAATGCTTCACCTCTTTCTTTTCTGCTTGAACCATTAAATAAACATTTGTTTCTAGATTCAATCTCTTACTGGTTCCTTTTATTGATTGTAGTAGGATTATTATTTTGATTGAAGCAGGTAGAGCAAATCACAGATCATCTATTGACTTTGCTCAGTTTCATCTATAAATATAAGCAGTAGAAAGACTGAAATGTTAATGATCATACTGTTTAAGACACAGACTAGAGTTCAGTTCTGCTATCACACTAAATATGTTTGCCTTCACATTATCTGTGCGGCACCATGATCATACCTACTAAACCTGCTACCTACCAATTTAGAGAACTTCTCTAATTTTTTTTCTGTTGATATAAGAGCATTTACCTCAACAGGTTCCCTAAAAGAAAAGCAACTCCTACTCCTTTATTCTTCCCATAATCTGATTAATTGGCAGTGTTCCCTTCTAATCTTGTTCATCAGAACTGTTAAAAATGTAATGTATTTGTAAGCTTCAAAATGTTTTCATTTCAACAAGAAGGGGAGGGAGAGAACTAACTGCACTGATGTACCGGTGGTTTTATGACATGGGCATTATACAGAAAACCAAAGAAGTTAAATTAACACCTCTAAAGAAAATCATCATCAGCTGGTGTGTTTCTTATTTTGTGGTAAGTTGTCTTCTTGGTGATGGGCTAGAATTATTCTGAGTTTATCTGTTCTAACTGTGAGAGAAAGAGAGACAGTGCCATTCTCAGTCCTGTCAAGGAGACTGTAAAGAGATATCACTTCTTGGCATGTACAGAACTGTAGCTTTTAAATAGGGGAAAGTCGGCAGAAAGGGAAGACCCCTAACAATTTAAATGGTTTGAGCTTTAGAGAGCAGCTCAACAGGAAACTTCAGGAATGATTCTGGTCACAAAACTTCATGTTCTACCTAGGTTTCACTTAAGAGGTGTCCTAAATGTCTTGCTCAATGTCACATTAAAAGTCAGAGGAAGGCCAGAGAACAGATTTTTTATGTGTCAGTTTATCTTTTTTCCTATATAAACAGCACCCCGGTAGACTATCCTATAGTTAGCAGTTATTTTCTAATCTTAATCTCTTTCTCCATGTCAAAGCCTATTTGCTTAAATCTGCAAACACTGGACAATGGACTGATCTCTTTTTCTCTCTGTCTCAATTCAATGGAAAATCCTTAAGGTTATATTGAAAAATGAGATTATCAATGCATTATGCCCATGGTTTTGTCACCTCTTCTTATTTGTTACACAGTGCTAAACATTTTACTCTGAAAGCCAACCAAAAGTTTAGTATCACCAGAAAAAAAACCCGCAGGTAATGCATTGATTAACAAATGCATATCAAACGGCTGATTAAGCAAATGAGGGTTTTTTTAAAGACACCTGTTCTAACCCTTATTTATATATTAAAAAAAAATGTAGTCACTTTCAGCTTTGTTGAAGAAATGGCAGTGCTCGGTAAAATGCTAGATTGCCTTTTTTTTAAAGGAAGAGAGAAAGACAGCTTTGTGAATCAATAAAATATGTTATAAAGTGGTAGTATATTTACAAGTAAATAGCATTGTTGGGTGAGTTTATAACCTATTTCTGGTGAAAAATGGAATTTTCCAAACTTACAAGCCACTGAGACAATACAACATGTTGAGTTTATTTCTCTTGGAAAGAATGCTTCTGGATATCCCATAAAATTGCTCTTTACTACTGACTCTTCATCAACTCTGTCATTTCAAAGTAAATTACTGACTTTCCTACAATTCTGAATGAAGTGGTATTGCGAAAACCAGCAACTCTTCATGCTGAGCTATGCGTTTAAGCCTTACACATAGTTTATTGTGTGATCTTCTAAGGAAAAATGTATAATGGTAATTTTGTTTTCACGTCAAGGTTTTGCTTTCACTTCTTGTCATGTGGTGTGAAAATTAAATGGTAATTATTTTTAAACAGTTCTTTTTTAAATCATTTTCCTGTCAGATAAAATCTCGCACCCCTGATCATTAGTGAAATTTTATCTGTTGATTTCACTGACATAATGGTTTTCATTTTCCTTGTGTTTGATTATTATATAATACTAAGAGAGTAAAATATTTTTCATGACTGGACGGAAATACTTTGAAATGAAAATTTATTCTTTACAATTGTTGCAAAAGTATCATTACCTGCAGCAAGTCATGAAATGACACTGAGTTCGAAGTATAGTGTAAAAACTAATGATTAAGGAGCTTATAATACTTTTATGTTAGTGTCTTTATTGTTATAAGGACTTAATAGTCCTTAGGTTTGATGACTTTAGATGAGTGCTAAATAGTTTTACTGTAAGTACGCCACAAAGACGGTACAATACAGTTGCTGTGTGGTTATGTGGGACAGTTTCTTCTCTGTCCTCTCCTCATGACCTTGAGCAGTATAAAGACATGATGTAGATCATTATTTAAGTATCAGGACTGATGAAGGGACAATATTTTAAATTGGTGTCTTCCATAAACCATAAATTAAAATGAAAGGATAGAAATGGGTTCTTAAGTTTTTCTTAAAATGGCTAAGTGCAGCTCACACAAGTCTTAATGAGTGATTTTGCAATCCTAAGAGATACTTACTGTGGAGACAATTTCTTAACTAAGGGTGAATATATTGCAAATTTACATCATTTGGAACAACTGTATTGAATCATCGGTGAATGATTGTCACTTGCTGGAAAATTTCAGCTTTTTAGAGTCATCAGGAGTTTTCTTGCACTTCATTTGGCAATAGTACTGTTGTGTGTAGCCCACCAGTTGAAGGAAATCAGACCCAGGTTTTCAGCCTGGTCAGCCTGGTTTTTGCAAGTTCAGTTTCTGTTCCTGGGGTCTGATGCATGTGACAGCTGCGAAAATTTGGCATTTGCAATTATCAAAAGAGTCTCTGCTAATCGTGATACAGCTTTATCTTTAAAGAGCTGAACAGTATCTCAGGAGGCTTGCATAACTGCCTCTGCATTGTGAGAGAGTNATAGAGCCAGTGCCAGCTGGCTTCTGGACAGACCCACTGGTGGCTAAGGCTGAGCCCATCAGAGACGGTCATAACACTTCTGGAATAAAATATTTAAGAAGGAAAAATGAAAGTTATTGAGCAGATATAATTGTGCTCAGAGATAAGAGGAGTGAAAATG
>VYZQ01003563.1:76710-96427 GCA_013400655.1 Mystacornis crossleyi | reverse complement strand
ATATTATTATTATTATTATTATTATTATTATTATTATTACTATTAAATAAAACTCAACAACAAAAGATGGGGTGGAAAGCCCAGCAGCAAGGGCTACATCCCAGAATTTTCCACAAATGATTCTTCATATGGAAAAAGCAGATGGGGAGGGTTGGATCTCCTTGGCTCCATCCTGCACTAAATCCATAAGGTCATAACCTCCACTAAAAACTCATCTTGCTGCTGTTCCACCCAAATCTTCTGCCACGGGTAGATGAGACCCTAAAAATCGAGTCTAAATATCCTAGTGGAAGGTGCCCCTGCCCATGGGAATTAGATGGTCCTTAAGGTCCCTTCCAACCCAAATCATTCTAGGATTCCATGAAAAAACGGGCAAAAAATTAATATGGAAGATTTCAGTCCTGGCAAAGGAGCGAGACTTCGCAGGTCCTAAATTGGACACTTTGGAACGAGGAAATTAAATCACAGCAAAGTTTCTGACTTTTGGAGCTTCTCAGAGACACCGAGACATGAGAAGATCCAACCCCAGCCTCCAACAACACCTGGGTCATCTGTGGCACCCCAAAGGCTGAAGGCATCCCAAGCCTAAAGGTGTCTGGTGGATGCAGATGGAGATGGAAGGATCACAGAATCATTAAGGTTGGAAAAGACCTTCAAGATCATCAAGTCCAACCTGTGACCGATCCCCTGAGTGCCACATCCAGTCATTCCTTGGACGCCTCCAAGGATGGGGACTCCACCAACTCCCTGGGCAGCCCATTCCAATGCCTGACAACCCCTTCCATGAAGAAATTTTTCCTGATACTCAACTTGAACCTCCCCTGGTGCAACTTAAGGCCATTTCCTCTTGTCCTGTCCCTTGGTCCCTGGGAGCAGAGCCCGACCCCCACAACGCTCCACCTCCTGTCAGGGAGTTGTGGAGAGAGAGAGGGTCCTCCTGGAGCCTCCTTTTTTCCACGTTAAAATTGATGGAAAGATGGAGGCAACTTATGAGGCACTGCTGCAGAGGGATGGGCAAGATCCACCAGAACCTTTGGTCAGGGAAGTTGTGGCTTCCCCATCCCTGGAAGTGTCCAAGGCCAGGTTGGACGGGGCTTGGAGCAACCTTGTCTAGCGGAAGGTGTCCCTGCCCATGACAGGGGCTTGGAACGAGATGGTCTTTAAGGTCCCTTCCAATCCAAATCATTCTGGGATTCATTGAAATCCCCCTGGTGACATCCACCAGCACCCACGGCCAACGTCCCAGGTGGATGAAACCAACCTAAACCTCCCTCACTACAGAGACCCCACCAAAACAGCCTCTGACCCATAAGGAACTGCTGACACAGGAGGAGAAGATGGAATTGCTAATGATCCAAGTGAATCCGGCCTGTTAACGGGATTCAATGGATCCATGTTGTCCTGCTCGAAGGATGGGTGCAGCTCAAAAGATGTCTGAATTAGCAAATGCAATTTGCTAATTTATTATCTAAATTTTATTAGAGGGTCATTAATTCAGTTATGAAAGAATTCTGATCCTCTCTAACTAAACTCTCCCTGCACGTGTTTTCCAGGATGCTGGCAAGGGAAGCATCCAACTACAGCGGGATAACATGGCCAAGGCAAGGAGGAGATCCAGGTGAGAACAGGAGCATCCCATCACCACTTCACCCCCTCCATTGCAAGAAGATCTGCCAAGTGCCAGGAGAAGAGTTGGGAAGATGCCACCAAGGTCCAAGCTGCCCCAGAGTCCTTCTGGGGCTCCTGAGTTATGAGTTCATGGGTCTCATCAGGAAGAATAATGGAGATGTCCTGCTCCCTGTCTGGATCTTGATCATTTATCCTACAGGAGCAGAAGACCTCAGGGGAAGGCAGTGATGGGAAGGCTGATTTAAGGACAAGGTCCATCAAGCAGGCTTCTAATTCCTTTTTCCTGCCCTTCCTCTCCTTAGCTTGTTCTTGTCCACTGCTTTTAACTCCCATGAGTTCTCATGGGAGGTATTTTAACTCTCACCATGACCACCAAAGTGTCTCCACCTCCTCCTGTTCTCCTATGAGGTTCTGTGTTCCATGGGACACATCCCCAGCCTTGTGTCCTTGACTTCTCAGCCATCAGACAAAACGAGTTGGACCATGTTGCTGAGGTTGGACATGTTCAACCAGGAGGTTGGTCTTGACTTCCCAAGTCCCTTCCATCCTATGATCCTAAGGGCTGGACTTGGACCTGGAAAACGGCCCAGGGATCCAGGGGAAGGGATGACTGTGGAGAGGACATCTTGCACACACTGGTGGCATCTCCATGGGGACTGGGGCCCTTATCAGATGGTCCACTGACTTGTCTTCACAGCTTCCTGAGCTCCTGTGAGCATCCAGCAGGGATGGGATAAGTCAAGGAGTTATGGCCACCCTTTGGGTGACATACCAAGACCTTCAAGCAGATTCCCCAAAAATTGAGATGCTTGGGAAAGAGCTTATCCAGCACCTAGACAAACTCTGGGAAAGAGAGATCCATCCCAGTGGCCAACTCTTCAAGAGAGGCCTGACCACAACTGGCCATGATCTTTTCCAAAAGGAGGCAACAAGCCCCACCAGGAAGGCCAAGGTGTCTGCTCCCCACTCAAGATCCTCAGAGAAGTCCAAGGTGATTCAGATGCCTCCTGAAGGTACCTTGGATGTCAGAGACAGAAGTGGGAGGGGGAAAGTTCTGTCTGGACATTATTGGGAATTGTTGTCTTCAGCCTCCTGTCTTCAACTGAGCTCAAAGAATTGCTGTCGTGGTTGAAGATTGACGGAAAGACATGGACATACTGGAACAAGTTCAGTGGATGCCACCAAGATGGATGGGGCTAGAGCACAGGATCATGAAATCATGGAATGGTTTGGCTTGGAAAGGACCTTCAAGACCATCTCATTCCATCCCCTGCCAAGGAGGGAACACCTGAAGTGGAAGGCAGGGACACCTTCCACTATTCCAGGCTGTTCCAAGCCCCTTCCAACCTGGCCTTGGACACTTCCAGGGATGGGGCAGCCACAGCTTCTCTGGGCAACCTGTGCCAGGGCCTCACCACCCTGGAGATGTTTGAGACCACACAGAGAAACCAATTCTCTCTATTTTATCCCCATTTTTTCCTCCTAAGAGGAACAAACTGCACCAAGTCCTGCTGGGGTCAAAGTTGACAGTGATTCCAGCTCCTGTTATCCCAGGACAACCCCTTTGAGTCTAAGCCCTCCATCCCCAACCATGCAGATGCTTCCTGGAAAGCTCCAGGGCATCTTCTGCTGCCAGCTCACACTGATCAAAGGCTTGGTTGCCTCACCAGGCTGCCAAAAGAAAGTTCTTGAGCAAAGATCTGGTGGCAGAAAAAACACTGAAGGAGACGCTGAAGGCGGTGAAGATCCCACAGGACCCAAGAGGGACTGGCCACATCCACATGGAGGGCAACAGCACCGGCTTTCTCCTAAATTAAACTGGGGTTGTGCAGGACCAGGAGTTGGATTTGTGAGTCCCTTCCAATTTGGGATATTCCCTGATTCCTTGGAGCTGGGAATGGTTGGATCAGGATCCACCACCAAGGGGGGGCAGCGGCAATGGCAGTTCTGTGCCCTCTTGGGGTCGTCTCTCAACCACAGCGTGAAAAGAGGCGAAAATCCACATTCCCAAACTTATCCCTCCAGAACTGGAAGCCGTAAACAAACCCAGAAGCCGCCGCCGCACCTCCCTGAATTCCTCGGAAGCCGAGGCGGTTGAGCGTGCTCAGCGGAGCCGTTAAAAAAGACTGGAGCGAGCATCTTCCATTAACGTTACGACCGTGAAATATGACAATAAAATGACGGCCGTATGGTCCCAAATTTGCAGCCCGCCGAGCTGCTCGGGGTTTATCGTCACTCAAACGTGCAGAGAGCTGTAAAATGTTTACAGAAAGGGTCGTTTGCGGCTATAAAATCCTCTTTTCTCTCCTAAACAAGGCTGAGCGGAGCCATTTACAAAGCCCGGAATGTTCATCGGGGGAGAGGGGAACATCTGTTCTCTCCAGGAGTTTGCAGTGATCTTCTCGAACAAATTAACTAAAATGGGTGCTTTCTAATTAAATTAGCACTCGATTGGAATGGTTTGCATTGGTGCAATTAGCGCGGGGAGGCCAGTTAGGCTCCAGCACAGGCGATTTAACTGGAAGGTGAAATATGGAAAAGCCCATTACCTGGAAAACAGGAGTCGGAGGGGTAGGGAAGCCTGTTCTCCCTCCGGCTCCGTGCTCCTGAGTGGATAACACAAGGTGAGGGATAGGATGCCACCAAACCCATCCTTCCCATTCAGGATGTTCGGCTGGGAGCAGTTAGGTCTCTCCGTGCCACACAGATTGGCTTTTTGGAGGATGCTTGGAAAGCACCAGCACCCTCAAATTACAGAATTCCAGAATCACTGAGGTTGAAACAGATCTCCAAGATCCACCTTTACCCAATCACCACTTTGTCAACAAATTAATCCTCCGACCCCAATTTCCAGGCTCCTCTGGAGGGTTGGAAACACAACAGCGGCTCCACTCCACGCACGCAGACCACATCCCTCCTTTCCAGTCCCCTTTCCCCACATCCCAAGCCCAGACCCCCACTGAGACCCCCCAAGCTCAGGCTGTTGCCCACGCTGGTCCTTAAAGGTCATCTCCAAACCCCCTCCCTGCCCCTCCCGTGTCTTTCCTTGTTCCTCTTGCATTTCCCGGGATTAAAAGGGCATTTTAATCCAATTGTGACCGTTTAACCAAGGAATTCAGCTTAATAACAACCTGTCCTCCTCCTTCTTTACCATCCCAGTAATTTGTGTGTCAACTTCAGGCTTCATAAGCACAAACCTAACGTTATCGCCGGCAGAGTTCCCCAAATCCCACCCCAGAGTCTGGCTACTTCCTAGAGCTACACAAGGATTCATCCTGACCACCTGCTCAGCTCCAAACTCAGTCTCAGAATCACCAAATACTCTGAAGGGATACAGGAATATTGGAAGGGATCCACATGGATCATGGAGTCCAGTCCAAGTGATCCGGCCACCACAAAGTGTTTGGTCCTTTAGGAGCATCAACGGCCTCATCCCACATCCTCTTGCGGTGGTGGCCAGGGCTCCTCTTCTCCCATTGGATTTGGGGGTCCCAGAGTGCTGTTGTGCCCCCAAATCCCTTACTTGGGATTAAGAAGGGATCCAAGGATGGGCAAACTCATGGATCAACATTCCCATGTCCAGACTCGGCCCGCCATTGCTTTGGCAGGGAAACTGCTTCATCATCAGATGATTTTACAGACATCTGCGATTCCTGCCTGGATTTCCTTTCCTCTGGATCCTCCAGCACCTGCTTTCCCAATGCCATGAGTTTCCCTGGGCAAAGGAGCACGGAGGGATGAGTGCCCTGACCTCGTACCACCAGCTTCACTCAGCCTTCCTGCCAACATTCCCAACTGGACCAGCTCCTCCTCCGCATCCTCCCACCCAAAATGCCTGAAAATCATCCTCCCCTGGACGCAGACACCGTAATTAAGAGGAAAAGGATGCCCTTGCTCCCGAGTTAGTCCAGGCTGCCGAGTGTATTCCAAAGCATTTCAACAGCCTTCTTGTCTATGGATTAATTGTTCTGACTTCATCATGGAGATAGAAACCCCAATTAAGCCACTGCTTCGGGAACACTTCCCGAGATGAAAAGGGAGTAGAACAAGGGCCAAGGAAAGGAGGGGAGAAGAAATCCCTGGAAAGGGAAGCCAAGTGTTTCACTCCGTGTTGTAGAGAGGAGCATTCCCAGCCGGAAAGATCCCTTTGCTGTCTCCACCATACTGTGGTTCAGCAGTGCCCGCGCTCGTTTGTGACTTCGGGAATATGTTGTTAATCCTGGGAATTCTCTTTCCGACAGTGTTAAGGCATCTCAGCCCTCCCTGGCTTGAAGAGGCCGAGCCAGGCAGAGCCTTCCAGATTCTTATGGATGATCCGGCAAATGCTCCAGCCTGGCTTTTGCAACGGAATTCATCCCTTATCCCACTGGGATCCTGCTCCGGCTGCATGGAAAGCAGGGATCAAAGATGGGAAGGGCTCACACTGAGCCACATCTTGTGCCAGACAAGCTGGCAATGGGAATTTCATCATTACTCCCACAAAATATTGTGATTTCTAAGCCCATTCCGGGATGGTGCTCCGGAGATGGTGCTCTGGAGAAGGATGGGAGAGGAAAAGGGAAGTGTGGAGCATCATCCAGCCAAAAACCTCCCACTCAGAGTTGGGAAGAACCAGGCACAATCCCATCCCTGACATCTCCATCACCTTTGCTCCTGGGGGTACATCCCTGGAGCACCCCAAAATCCCATCCCTTACTGGTGATTAAAGGATTTTCCTGTAGAAGAGCTGAATTAGGAGAGGAGGAACGAAGGAAAACATCGGAGAAGCAGAAGCCACTTGCTCTCTATGTCGGAATTCCTGAAAAGTTCTGCTCATCCTAAACTGCATTTTCCAAAAATTTTACTGACTTCCAAACTCGATAATCCCAGACTAACACAGCTCTTCCTTCAAACTTCCAGTCTGAAAACACTCCATCCCACCCCCCACTTGAATGTTTTTATTGGAAAGCTTCCAAGATATTTCCTGCTGGGAAACAGGTGTGATGGGTGGTCCAGAGGTCCTCCAGAGGCAGAGCATCCCTGCATCCCACTAAACACCTTCCCTATGGGGCAGTGCTGTGATTCCATCATGGAAATGAGACCAGATTCATCATCGGATAATTTACAGGATAAGGAAGGAGTTGATAAAATAATGGAACAAAGTCCTCACACACAGTTTTGGGAACAGACACAAGGATTTGTGCCCAGATGGGAATCCCGACTGCCATCCCAGTTTGGGGTTCCACTCTTAAATGGTTGGCTGACTCACAAGGAACACGGATCCCACCAAAATCCATGGAGAGCAGGAGGGAATAACCTTTTTTCTTGGAAAACCGGAGCAGCTCCAAGCAGAGGATGTGATTCCTACCTGGCTCATCCTCTGGCTCGTCTTCATCCCTCTCCCCTTTGCAGCCCTGGGAACCGGGAGATTCTGGGGATCGGAGGGAAATGAAGGATGGCAGCTTTTGCAGGCAGCTGCTTGGCTTGGGGTCCTCCTCTTTCCAAAACTTCACCTCTTGCTCCGCACCGGAGGGTCCGGGAATTTCCCCATCATCCTGGAGCGGAGCTGGGTCATTCCTGCAGGAGGCAGATGGGAAAAAAAATAAGGAAAAGTAAAACTGTCCCAGCTGGCAATGCTGGGCATGGCATCACACGCAATGGAAGAGGCTTGGAGCTCCCAGGTCTCCATCCAAGGCCGTGAGTATCCCTGACTTCCCCGGAGCCAGCATGGATTCAGCCAGAGTTTCTCCCTCCCCAGCTGGGTTCCCTGTCCTGCACTTCCCTGCAAGGTTCCCAGCTTCTCAGATTCTTGTGGAGGAGCTGTGCTCCTGTTTGGGATCGAGCAGAGGGAAGGGGAGATGGAGGGCGTGGGGAGTTGGGATGGCTTGGAGATGTCCTGCTGGGCTTGGCTCATTCCCAGCCCCGCCACTCTCTTCCAAGCTAACTTGACACTCCAGCTCCTTTGACATCTCCCATGACTGTGCCAATAAAGGAAAAAAACCCCTCTGGAGCAGCTTCCAAGCTGGGGCGTGCTCCCTTCCCAGAGGAGGACGCCAGGAGCCTCCCAACCAGCCAGGCCTGAGCTCATTCCTCCTTCCCTAAAAAGAGCAAGGAGCTATTTTACACCTCATTCACACCGGGAACGTGAGCTGGGTGTCATTCCAAGGCTCTTCTGTCACCCGGGATAAGTTCGGAGAACCCGTGGAGCTGCTCGTCCCCCTCTGCTACCTTACAAGGCAGGGCCAGGATGAGGCCCAGGCCCAGACCATGGAGGATTCCAGGAGTGTGGACCAGCCTGGCAAAGCTCCCAGGTCCCTCCCTTCCCATCCCACCTTCACTCCCACTGCAAAAAGCCACGGAGAAGCCGAGCACCCAAATCGATCCTTTCTCCTCCCACTGAGCAGGACTTGGAGATTTTGGCTTTTAAAGCCAAATTTCCATTTGGCTTTAATTTTACTTCCACTGGGATGTAGTTGTCCTGCAGGCAGGATTCAGGGGTGAGGGCAAGGGATGTGCTGAGCTCGGGAATATCTATCCCCCTATGAGGACAAGGATCCATATGTCCATCATCAGCCTGCAGCTTCATCCCGGCACCCAAAAACATCAGGGAGAGCTCAGAGAGCTTCCAAGGATTAACCAAGGGCCCAGCCCGGCACCAAACTTTTCCAAAGCCTCTTATCTCCCTGTCCATCCCCATTTCTGATTCTCCAGTCCCTCCATGCCACGGAGAGGGCTCAGCTCTGTTCTCCAACACGGACATAATAAAGAGGGATGATGTTTTCCACTTTCCCACATAACTATGGATAACTTGGACCCACTTTTAGCAGTGGACTCTCCATCAGGACCCCTCTCTCTCCTAGAGGAAGGTCTACAAAAGCCTTGGAGATACTTGGAGGTGTCAAAGCCCTGGATGGCACGTTCCCAAGGGTGAATCCACTCCTTCCTCTCCATCAATTCTTCCTCAAGCATGGACACTGCCCATTCCAAGGGTGGCTTCATCAGGAAGCACCACAGTGACCCACATCAACAACATCTTAAAATAAACCAGGACACCGACGGAACACACCTGGAAGAGGAAAAACCTGGAGCAGGATGGGAAGAAAAGTGTCTAAAGAAGCAAAATGAGCTCTTTCCTACCTGCCCGAAGCCTCCTGGATCCGTCTCCACTTGGGAGGGAGGTTGTTGTGGTCTCCATCATCTCCAACCTGACGTCTCTTCTGGGGGTGCAGGAGTTTGCACCGGACACCCTTGGGACAGACACCTTTCTTGGCAAAGTCGGGACAAACCAGCGTGTGCTTCTTCTTGCACTGCCAGGGAAAGAGGGAGCAAAGTTGGAAAAGGCAGGGAAAACCCTGTAGGAGCACAAGAATCCACAGCTGAGCTCCTTCAGGTGGCACCAGCACCTTGCTAAAGGGAGAGAGGGATGTGTCAACACTTCCTTCTCCACGTCAAAACAATATTCCATAAAAAAATACTACTAAAAATAGTATTCCACACTGGGACATTCCACACTCACCCACGGTTTTCCAAGCGCTTGATTTTATGGATTCAAACCACTGAAGCCTTAACGGAAATGATTTACCCCTGGAGAGGTCCCAAGGAGGTTATTTGGGCTGGAGAAGCTGGTTTTGGAGAGGACACAGGGTTTTGTTGTCCCAGACACGGTTGGGACTTGGGAAAGAGCAGGAACAAAATCCTTTTAGGACTTATTTTGGGATTGTTGCCTGGACCAGCCTTCTGAGGAAGATGGATTAGGGCTGGAGCTCAACCTGCTCTTCCCAGGGCTTGGTTGATGCTCTCCCATCCAAGGAAGCTCAGCTTGGCCATGGAATGGGGCTGTCAAAACAACAGCATTGAGATGTGCGTCCCTAAAAATGCTCCTGCACTTCCAGCTCCAGATTTTGACAGCTCCCAACAGCCACCGGGGCTGCTGGTGGGATCGAGGTGTCATCTGTCCCAGAGCTTCCACACAAGGCTTTCTGCTGGGAAATGGCACTTTTGGGGAATGGGAAAGGCAGGAAGAGATGCAGGTAGGGAAGAGGAGGTGCCTTCAGCTGGGATTTCTATCTGGGTGCCTGGGAATGTCGGCGGGAGAAAGGAGGAAGAACGGCCTCTCTCTAATCTCTGTTCTCAGGAATCCAGAGAGTTCATCCCAGCATATCCCACGGGATAAAGGGCGGGAGAAGGTCCTGGACCCCTCCGAGTCCCATGTGTACCCACTCCCACCCAGTATGCTCCATCCCACCCAATTTGGCTTTTGCATCACGTCGTGACATCCGTGGAGAGACTCAATCCAACACACATGGCACAAACAAGAATTCCCAGCTCCAACATCCATTCCCTTGTTGACCTCCATGAGAAATGTGGGTCCTTCCACATTCAGATGCCCATTTCTCCGTGCTACAGACACTCAGATTTTGAGGAAAACAGGATAAATCCATGGGAAGAGAAACACGGGAAGGGTTTCAGCACCACTGTTCTGGCCTGTTTATAAAAATCCACCCTCCTGACCATGTAGGATGGAGTTCAATTCCTGCCCTTTTAATGCAACTTGTTACTTTGGGGGCACGGGAGCAGCTCCCTGTGCTGACCTTTGGGATTAAGCGGGATTCCTGCTGAGCTCTCTCCTTGAAAAGCAGAAGGATTCAGCAGCTCCATCGCCTGGGGCCGAGCGCTGAAGTCGGCAGCGGAGCAAGGAGCTCATGTGCTGGAGGTTGGGGATGGTGCTGAGCAGCAGGAGGGCTGGGATCCACATGGACACACGGATATGGGCTCAATGGGGGGGACAGCACAGTTACAGTGCTGCTTTTCCACAAAAAATCCATTTAAAACCCCCATGCCTATGATTTTCCACCTCTATTTCAAGGAGCTGGAATGGGAAGTAACTACACAAGCAACGGGCAACCTGGAAGTAGAGTCAGGCTTGAACAGTGCCTGGCATTGCCATTAATCCCAAATCCTGTGTTTCATAGGAACATGGAATCATGGAATGCTTTGGATTGAAAAGGACTTGGAAATTATCTCATTCCAACCCCCTGCCATGGGCAGGGACACCTTCCACTATCCCAGGTTGCTCCAAGCACGATCCAGCCTGGCCTTGGACACTTCCAGGGATGGGGCAGCCACAGTTTCTCTGGGAATTCCATTCCAGTCCCTCACCACCTACACAAGGAAAAGTTTTTCCCAATATCCCATCTGACCCTGCCCTCTGGCAGTAGGAAGCCATTCCTCCTTGTCCTGGCACTCCTGGCCCTTGTCCCAAGTCCCTCTCCAGCTCTCCTGGAGCCCCTTTAGGCACTGGAAGGGGCTCTAAGTTCTCCCTGGAGCCTTCTTTTCTCCAGGCTGGACATTCCCAGATTGCCCAGCCTGTCTCCACAGGGTATTTTCTTCATTTTCCCGCTTTACCTGCAGACAGGATACATCCTGGACCAAAGAAAAACATTTCGAAAAGGCAGTGACCGGACAGGAATTCAAACACAGGAATTTCTCCCAAAATATTAGTGAGCAGAAAAGCAAATCCCTCAACCTGATAACTCCTTTTAAAAATAAATGGAACAAAACTAGGGAAGAGAAAAAAATAAAAGGAACAGCCCACTAGGGATTGAAGACTGGGATAAATGCGTGGGCAGAGCTTCCAAGCCCACCTGGAAGGGACAATCCCAGCAGGTGCATGGGATTGTGGGGGTGGGCAAGCCCTTGGTGCCAGGTCCTGGTCCGACCATTCCCAGTTCCTGGAATCACAGAATCACAAAATATCCTGAGTTGAAAGGGATTCCCAAGGATCATCAGGTCCAAATCCTTGCTCTGCTCAGGATGATCCCTGAAAAGGATGTGAAATCCTCTTCTGTATAGGCGTTTCCAACACAGAATGGACTTGGAAAGAAGGAAAAAAAGAGGAAAGCAGGAAAAAAAGAGCCCTGACCTCAAAAAGCCACATGGATGCATCACTGCTACGCCGAGGAATTACACTGTTTTGGGAAAAGGCCAAGAAACGTGGCTGTTTCTTCCCAGCGGGGCACCAATTACAAATCCCTAGGGGGTGGGACAGCGCCATGACCCCGGCTGGGCACTGGGATCGGGATGTGCCACCTCCCCAGTGCTCTCCCCAGCCCTGACCTCCAAGTGAATCCTTGGAGCAGCCCATGTTTATTGGCTCCATGGCAAAAAGATACTTAATAAAGAAAACAAACCGTGTGCGACTAATCCCGGGGCCGTGTCCCCAGCTCGGGTTTCTAATGGCTTTTCCACGCCGTTCCCGCCGATCCCAGCACTCCGGCCTTTCTTCTGTAATGCCCTGTCCATCCCCACTGTCCCACTGAGTTGAAAGGGATGCTGGAACAGCCTCCAGAGGCTGGAAAAACCCCTACTGTTTATTTACAGGAGTTCTCCTGCTCCTGCCAGATCCAGCGTGCTGGGGCTGGGCTTCCATAGGGAATTTTGCCACCGGCCACACGTCAGCCAGGGTGAAGCCGAGCGGGGTTGTGGGGTGGTGCTGGGGGTCATCTGATCCCTGCCACCTGTCGGAGTGGCTAATTATACCCCCCCGGGACCCCCGCCAGCCCACAGGTTGGGCCATAAAAAGGGAAAAAAGTCTGGTCCCTTCCACAAGAGAGATGAGAAAACCCCACAGAATCCCTAAAAAGCCACGGGGAGAAATCTCGCCCCACTCTGGCTCCACCAGGTGCTGACGAGGACACCAACATCCTATGGATATGTCCCAATCCCAGTCTCCCCGCTGTGGGGTTCCCCCCACAGCCTATCCAGCAACAGTGCCCGGGGTTGGGATGGTGCCCAGCTGGCAGATCCCGTGTCCAGGAGTCCTCCCTGGCTGCCAAGGCAGCTTTGGGTGAAATTCCAGGTGCTGTCAAGGATCCACAAGGCCTTAAATGGTCCAACGGGGCCCAATGTGCTCCAAGACTGAGACAGGGATGAGGAGGTTTGCAGGGCCCAGCCTTCTTTAGCACAGAGCTGGCAAAGGAGGAGGCAGCAACTGGTGGAAAGTCCTGGCTCAGTCTTGGGAATGATGTTAATGAACATTTTCCGTGAACAAGCTTGGCAGGAGGGGATGGAGGGTGGGAGGAAGGTGAAGCTGGGTCACTGGGCCAACCAACAACCACCCACTGACTGTACGGGCTGGGGAGGAGAGATCCCATCCAGCCTGGCATTCCTGGCTCCTGGGCAGCACTTTGCCCAGGTTGAACTTCTCAAGTATCTCCAGGCTTAATCTCACACCCTGCTCCTTTCCCAGAGCTGAGGGACAGCAGGTGACAAGCACCGGACTTTGACAATCCCTGTGGGTCCCTTCCAACTCGGAGTACTCTGTGATTCTGTCAAGAGGTGACAAAGTGCTGGAGCATCTTCCCATCTCCTTGGGGTCCATGTCCATCCCTCTATCCATCGTGATGGACACAAGTCCCACCGACCAGACCTTCAGGGGAAGAGGAACATTAAAATCCCCAAAACTCAACTGCCTCAACTCCACTGTTTTCTGCTTTTTAAAGCCCTCTTGAACATCCATACAGCTTTTGCTGAAGCTATTCCAGGTATCCCCATGGCCAAGCAGCGGGATTAACAGACTGGATGGATGTCAGGCTGTTTTAATGTCCTTCTAAGTGGCTGTTGGGAAGTGAGGGCTGGAGGTGCCGGAGCTGTTTTGACGCCGCTCCGAAGTGACAGCCAGTAAATGGCTTTTTTCCGATGGCTTTTTTATAATTGGGTGCAGATGGAAACAGCCTCAAAAAGAAAAAAAAACCCAGCTCCTCGTCATTAAAACCTGGAGGACAATACATCCGAACATCATCCAGACTGGAATAATGATGGAGAAATTTAACCGATGTGGTCATCTGAAGGAATTTGCTCCAAAACAGGTTTCTGCCCTCAAAACAGTTTGCCCAGCAAAATGCCTGCAGGGAAGGGATGACTCCTGACGGTCATCTTCAAATGATGAGAGGGATTTGGGATCTAAAAGCTCTCTAGGATCTACTGCAAATCCACAAACCCTCTCCTTTGATATTTCCAGGAAATAAAACATTTGAGCTAAAATACCTCTGGAGCTGGAGCAAGACTGGGATGATGTTTTGAAAATCACTGGGAAAATCATGTTAAAGAGGCAGCAAAGCAGCGGGAAGGGAAGGGGGTTGGAACTGGGTGGTCTTTAAGGTCTCTTCCAACCCAAACCAGTCTGTGACCCCAGGATTCTGTGAAACAATGGCACCACTCACTTGGTGTCATCTGCAAACTTGTCAAGGGGGTACCCCATCCCACTACGTCATTAATGAAGGCATTAATTAGCACTGGTCCCAGTACAGACCCTTGAGGGACACCACTTGTCACTGGTTTCCATTGGATATCGAGTCACTGGCTGTAACTCTTTGGACATCCAGAAGGTGAATTCCGAACCCGGCATTCATCCCCCTGTGGCAATGCCTGTGGAATTCAGCCATCCCCTGCACTGCTTTGAGGAACCCCATTTCCATCGGAGACCTGCACGATCCCATCCGTCCCACTCCAAAGCCACGACGGAGCCACGTTCACATGGGCTACTCATGGATGGTAAATCCCAACCCCAAATCATCACTGCTGGGTGTGGAGTGAGGCAGATACCCACTGGACGTTCCCAACAGTGTCATCTCCGTCAGGGATGATGGGGCTCCACCACATGCCTGGTTCCAGGTGGCTCAGGGAAGGAGTCCAGTGGGATCCTGGGGTGAATTAGGAAGAGCAAGTTGAGGGAGGTGATCCTGCCCCTCTCCTCAGCACAGATGAGGCACGTCTGGAGTGCTCTGTCCAGTGCTGGAGACATGGAGCTCCTGGAGCAGGTCCAGAGGAGGACAACAAGGATGATGAAGGGACTGGAGCATCTCCGCCAAGGAAAGGCTGAGGGAGATGGAGCTGTTCACCCTCAAGAGGAGACAAAGTTGAGAGGGGACCCCATCCCTGTCTGTCCCTGCCTGCAGGGAGGGCTCAGAGCAGGGCCCAGGCTCTGCTCCGTGGGGCCCAGCAATGGCACAAGAGGAACGGGCAGGAACTCATGCCCAGGAAGTTCCACCTGGACATGAGGCAGAACTTCTTCCTTGGGCAGTAACCAAGCCCTGAACAGAGACCAGAGAGGGTGTGGAGTCTCTCCCACCAGAGATATTCCAGAACCACCTGGACACAATCCTGTGCCCTGTGCTCTGGGATGGCCCTGCTGGAGCAGGCAGGTTGGACCAGATACCCCACACTGCGATCCTTCCGACCTGACCCATTCTGTGATCCTGGGAATCACCCATTGCTCACAGGATGTGGGGATTTTCCGACAGAGAACAGATCAGATCAAAGGGAGATTCCAGACAGGAAGCAAAGACCAAATCTGCTGGGTTTTGTGCTCATCTCTACCGAAGTTCAGGTTGAAATCAGGAACTCTCTGCCTCACCACTACATTCCCACTTTAGAGCTGTGATTCTGTGCCTGCTTTTCTCCCAAACTTCCCAATTTTCACGTTTTGTGCCCCACCTCCTTCTACAAAGATATTAAAGTGTAAGAAAGAGAAAATCACAGCCTGGGATTTATCTCGGCTGTTATCAACAACCCCAGGCTATTAAGCAGTTCCAGTTCGTCCTGATAAGCCCCATCTTTAATGTAAGGATTGGAATTCTGTTGGAGATGCTACAGTTAAATTAAAGGAGCAATAAGAACCCTCATTATCCCATTACAAACTACGAGATACAACTGGAAACCCACAAGATTTCCATAGAGATAGGACTGGCCATGGAAGAATCCTGATTGGTTTTAAACCTCTTCTGAAGGTTGCAGAGTCCTTCCAGTGGGAAGATCCCATCGCCACGACTGGGATTTATCACTTACTATCAGCAGCATTCACTGCCCAGAGGATGTGCACAAGGACTCAATATTCCCAGCAAACCAACAGGATGAACCTGGAGAGATTCCAGCTGGCTCAAATCCATCCTGGACACTACTGATGACCTTAAAAACAGCCCCATTACCAATTCTACACCAATCTTTTTTATTTTAAGTAAAAATTTCATTTACTCATCAGTTTGGTGACTGAAGATTTCAGCAAAACACTATGGGGAAAAAAAAATCCCAAATCAAGCTCCCAGAAAACATCTGTCAACCAGAGCAAAAATTAAGGATAAACGAAATGAAGTTGCTTTTGTAGTTGATTTTCATACAGCTGCAGTGGACTATAAAAGAGCTATCAAAGGCAGAGCTCTCCATCAGCTATTTCCAAATTATTATAGAATCGGGGAATCATTGAAGTTGGAAAATCCCATTTCCCCAGCACTGTCAAGGCCACCACTAAGTCATGTCCACAAGTGCCACATCCACAGGGATGTTAAACCCCTCCAGGAATGAGTATTCCACAACTTCCTGGGTCAGCCTGTGCCAGGGCTGGACTACCTTTTGTTCAAGAGTTCCTCAAGGAAAAGCCAAGCTGGCTGGGAGTCAACCTGGGATCAAAGGAGCGGAAAAAAAGACCCAGAAATACCAAGATCTGATGGCTGTGAGGAAAGAAAAACGCTGGTTGAACCAGAAAAACCAGCTGAGAACAGAAAGCATGAACACTGTTGAACTTCACTGTTCCATGATAAAAGATTAAGGAAAACGAGGATGCCAGGCTGCTGCTCTCCATCATCGGATAATTAAGAGAAAACCCCACAGACATTTAAGATTTACAACTGTCACACAGATCATGTGGCTTTTTCTAAAAAAATGTGTTAAATTGAGTGTATCAGACACACAAAACAAGTTTCTGGTGGGAAACTGATGAACTTCCACCAGAAAAGGAAAAAATAACCAACCAAACACACAAAAATCCGCACGAGAACGAGGTTTCAGCTGAGAAAAAATCCCCACATTTGAATTTTCTACAGCAAAATCAAGCAGCTGCCACTGCAAAAAAACCACCAAGCTCCACCTGGGGGAGGAAAATGATTCTTCCCAAGGAAGCGGCACTTCCTCAGGCGGCACGTGCTGTCCCTGTCCTGTATTTTTTACAAGGATAAGATGGAAATCAGAGCTTTGGTGAAAGCTGGTGTTCCAATAAAAAGATGGATTTTAGGAATAAGATGAACTGGGATGAGCAGTCCGAGCACAGCTCAACCCTCCTGCCATGGCAGGTCCCCTGGTCAAGCTTCACCATCACAAGGCTGGTTGTGCCAGTCGGGATTCCAGAGGGATGGGAACAGATTCCCCTCTTACCCACGATTTATTCCAGCACGTCTCCCCGTGCCTTTCCAGGGAAGCCTCGTTGTTTAATCTCACTGTGTCTTACTGTTCAGCAGTTCCCACGAGGGAACAATTTACCCACAGGCTCCAAGGCAGCCGATGGAAACAATCCGGAGAGTGGGATTTAACGCAGCTCCGGTGCTAATGGACACGGAGGAGAGAAGATTATTTAATACAAAACGATTTTCAAGATGCAGCAATGGAATCATTGAGTGGTTTGAGTTGGAAGGGATCTTAACAATCCCTTAATGACACCTTCCACCATCCCAGGTTGCTCCAAGCCCCGTCCAACCTGGCCTTGGACACTGCCAGGGATGGGGCAGCCACAGCTTCTCTGGGAAACCTGTGCCAGTGCCTCACCATCCTCACAGGGAGGAATTTGTTCCCAAAATCCCATCTAGACCTACCCTCCTCCATCTTTTGTGCCTGTAAAGCAAACCCCAAGGCAGCTTTGGGACTATCTATGGATGTGATGGAGGAGCTTGTCGTAATTCCCAGTTCCAGGCTCTCAGCCACACAGAGATCCCGGCCCATGGTTTGCCATCAAATTCGGTTTGGGTTGGAAAGGTCCTTCAAGCCCATCCTGTTTCAACCCCCTGACATGGGCTGGGACACCTTCCACTATCCCAGGTTGCCTCAAGCCCTGTCCTACCCAGCCTGGAACACTTCCAGGGATGGGGCATCCACAGTGACTCCATCCAATGTCTCCTCCTGTTTGTCCCTTGCTCTGGGGTCACCCCACCACGGGCAGCTTCACCCCCTGGCACTGCCTCATCCCTCACAGCCTCATCCCATCCTCTCCGAAAGAGTTCCTGCTCCAAGCCCCTGCACAAGGCCCCATATGGGAGAAGGGATGTGGAAGCAGAGAGGAGCTTTGACCGTAGAGCAGCTCATTGAAACATGTCCGGAAAACCCTGCGGAGAACCTGCAAGAGGCCCCATTTCTCCTTCTCTTCCCACTTCTCTCTTGGGGTTTCCTCCAGCACAGGTGGCCACCCAGAGGGACCAGCCCCTCCCAGCATGATCTGCTCAGGGTGCCAGGGAAGAGCAGGGAGCTCCAGGAAAACTGGGACAGAGATCTCCAAGGTGGGAATCGCTCCATGGCTTTAAGGGACATGTATGACGTTCTGCTTTTCAAGGGATGATCCCTTTGGGAAGCACACACTGGGGAGAAACTTCCCAACCCATGGCCAAGGAACCTGTAGGAATGCTGGAAATCAAGGGCCTTGCTCTGCCACCTGGTCCCTTCTGGAAACAGAATCCCGGAATCATTTAGGTTGGAAAGAATCTCCAAGATCATCAGGTCCAACATTGACCAATTAATTAATATTGCGGGTCACGCTCCCTTAACGAAGGACGTGATCATGGTCTCGTACAGGAGCTGTCCCCAAGGGTTGATTTAGACCCGCTACAGTCCACATTCCTGAAAAAAGGACTTGGGAATGTAAAATTAAAGCTTTCTCAATTCTAAGTTCCTGATAAGTCAGAACAGGTCAGTTCTGGCATCATTTGTACAAAGAGCAGCTGGAAATACAGCACATGGAACGGGTCAAAGGTGAATCCACTTGTCCTGAGAATTCTGCAACACATCCTAGGAAGTACTTGAGAGACAACACTGCCAACGACACGCCATAAATTATGGATAATAATGGACATTTTTGATGGAGGTCTGCTAAAAACCATGAATTGTGTTTCTCCGGGAGAGCACGAAGAGGAAAACACGACTGGGAGAAGAGCCCAGTGTGACAAAATACCGGCATAAAAGAACCTAAATTCCTAATTATGGATCATCCCTGTTGGAGTTTATCCACCCAGCATGCTCCACCGGAGCCGCACACCTTCGCATTCCGTGCTCTTTGCGCTTCAAACCAACATTCCTCGGACAGGGAAAGGCAGAACGAGGGAAGATTTACTCCCATCCTAAATAATTCACAAGAAAAGGGACTGCGCATCTTTAACAAGCCATCGTTTTATGAAGCAAGGTTAACATTTTTCCTTGATTCAGTGGAATATTATAAACTCTCCGGGGTCCATTTGAGGACTTTCTACTTGGAGCAAAGGCCCGGACTCAGCACTTTTTATATTATTTAGAGAATAAAATTAACCCTTAATGGCCCAAGCTGGAATTTCTCCTCCCCAGTTAAATATGGCCCGCTCAGCAATTTCTCCCCATATATAATTACAGGCTGCTATCCATCATCTGGAGGAGAATGCTTTCCCGACATTCCAAAAGTGACGCCGTAAGCACTTTTCCTAATAGAATAAATATTCTAAATATCTCTTTTATATTTTCATTTAAATTGGAATATTTTAAAAATAATTGTCAGGACCCTGCCTGCGTGGTTGGCGCTGTGCTGGAGGGAGGTGGCAGGATGCCTGTGTTTTCCTTCTGAGGGAATGTTTATCCTGCATCAAGTCCCCCTCCACGCGCTGCCACAAAAAGTAATTAGGCCCAGGCTAATTTATTAGAGCTCCTCATCACTGCTGCTGATGTCCTGCTTTCCTTAAAACTCTCACTTTTGGCTTTTTTCCCTGGTTTTTGCTCTTTGGTGGTTTCTGCTCGGGAAAGGATGGGGAAAACACCAGGTGGGGTTTAGTGGGACTTGACAGTGCTGGGTTAAAACTTGGGCTCAATGATCTCAGAGGTCTTTTCCAGCCTAAATGATCCTAGGATTCCATCCAACGTTGTGTTTGGACTCTGGGACAGGCTGGTGGCTACGCTGGTGGGATCTGAGCATCTACGGCTGCTCTTGATGGGTTGTACCTCTGCCAACGAGCGCTACTGGTTTGGAGAAAATGAGAAGAGCCCTCTGGGGCATCCACAGCTCCTCTGGGCAACCTCTGCCAGAGCCTCATCACCCTCACAGCCAAGAATTCCT
>VYZQ01003563.1:52362-76549 GCA_013400655.1 Mystacornis crossleyi | reverse complement strand
TCCGTGAATCCTCCAGGCACAGCTGGATGCTCAGCTGGCTGAGCAAGGCTGGTCTTGCTCCTATAACTAAGCCACAGGATTTAAGGCTCACGTTTTAACCCATCATGGAGCCAGTGTGGAAAATAAGCATTAATGCCAATGGATTTTCTAGGTAAAACAGGGAATCCTAAATATTTTCCTTCATTTTTCATCTATTTAAGTGAGGGGTTTTCAGGGCAGGTGCTTCCAGCTCGGACACTGATAACACAGACACTCCACGAAGGCTCTTCCCAGGGAAACACCAGCACGCTGATGAGCTGAAGCCTTTGATTTCTTTCCCTTTTTTCCCAACCAAACCACTTTGCCAAAACCCTTTGGAAAAGCACAGGACTGCTGTTCATCACATCCAGGTTCTAAGCAGCTTCCAGCTCTTCCCTGTGGTGCCGTAGCTTGTGCAGGAACCTGCTCACGGCTGGGATAAATCCCTCTTTACCTTTTCTCCCATGGGACAATATCCTTTGAGGAAATCCTGGCACACTTCTGCCTTCCTGGACACGTAGACGTGGCTGTAGGGGCAGTTGCTGTTGCTGCAGATCCCCTTCAAGTAGTAGGAACACACTGGCATCTGCAAGAGGAGGAGAAATCCGTCAGCATTCCCTAAACCCGTGACTCGGAATCACTCCAATCCCCGGACCTGAAATAAAAGCGTGACAAGTGTAAAATAAACAGAAATCTTCTGCCAGCCACCGATCCCAGAAGTATTTTTAGCTCTTCCATCAGTTTCCTGCAAGGCAGCTCCCTGGTATTACGTGTTCCTGGTGTTTGGATACACAGGGAGCGAAGGTGCTTCCCTCAGCATCCTTCAGGATGCTGGCGAGAGGGTGAAAAGCTGGAATCTGCCACCAGGAAGAAAATTCCCTCTGGACAGTGTAGTACTCTGGGAACACCTTTCCCAAGGGATGATGCCATGATGGAGATGGGAACAGCAGCGCAGGGATCACACCCAGCCCGGCTCCTACATCCCACGGGGAATTCTGGCCATCACAAAGGCCAGAACGGCATCCTGGGGGTGCTTCCCATTCGGCTCTTCCGTGGAAATGGAGCTGGCTGGAAGGGGGGGTAGACAAAGGCTCAAAAGGTGGTTCCCAGAAAGGGGGAAAAAAGCACCTCCGCAAGGATTTTGGAGGGGGCTGCATCATTCTAAGGCATTATCCTGGAATTCCCCAGGGCTGTGATGCCTGTCCCTGTGCACTGGGGCAGGGATGCTCCAGGAGGGAGGGAAAGGAGGAGGAGAGGCCAGGTTCCTGCCATGAGCACTGGAGAAGGAGAGCAGCAGGATACACGGAGCAGATCCCCGATCCCGCGCTCCCGCATTCCCGAGCTTCTGCAGCGCGACAGCCGACGGGGAAAACTGACGGAGCAAGGATTCTCCTCATTGTCCTCAAAGCACAAACTTCACCTTCTGCCAGCTGTTATCATTAAAAACAAATTACCAGCCTGCTGCCGTATTTCAGCATCCTTAACTCACCGGCTACCTCTGGCAGCTTCCCGCTTCCCGCCCCGACCAGGCAGCTGCCGCCGGGAACGCGCGCTTCCCAAATGTCCGGCTGCTCCTGCTCCTACATCCCGAATTTCCTCACTGCTCGGCGTGGTATTGATCCCTCCATTCACCAGTAGCATCCTGGTCCCACCAGCTCAAGCATCCCCAACTAATATTTACGATCCTGCAATATCCACGGCCGGGGATATCTGGAAGAATCCCTTATCCCTGAAGGGCACATTAAGGGTTGAGCTAAATTGCCTCACTGGAGGCCGAGAGGAAAGAAAACAAAGGGTGCTTTAAAAGAGGAGAGTTTATTTTTAATTGTCTTTTAACTGCAGACATTAACATAAAGGACAGGGCTCTGGGGCGATCTTTGGCGGTGCTGGTGGTGTGACCGTAAACGATTCCCTTAATGTAGTTTTTGATATAGAGCCCAAATTAGCTCTAATAAAAAGGGATAATAAAGGCAGCTCTCCGACAAAAATAAACTCCTCCTCGCTGTCAAGCCCGAGCCATTATCAAGAGGAAGCAGCGCTCTCATTTCAATTAACCTTGTTTGCACCCCAGCACGTCCACACAAATAACAATAACATTAATTCAAGGCACTGGGGCGCTGCGGCCGCCTTCGACAGCTTTGACTCTCTACAAGCTCTGGAGGCAGCAGCTAAATGAACCCGAAACTCCACGTGAGCCTCCAAATTGCTCACAACTGAGTTTTGAAGCTCTATTAGGGAGAAAAATGCTGATTCTTTCCGAGTTCCTCAAGGGGAAAAGCTGTTGGAACAGCAGCGGGCGGCTGCTCGAGTCCCGGCCTCTCGCAACCTTCGCTTCCTTCAGATTTCCTGGGTTCTCCCCATCGCTGGGATGCGTCAGTGGCTCTGATCCACTGGGGAAAAATTCCCTGTGTGTCACTTCAGTGGATGCTTCTCACCAAAGGCTCTGCCTGAGTCTCCTGTGGAGCAAAATTCCTCAAGCGGGGAGGCCCAGGCACAGGCTGCCCAGAGAAGCTGTGGCTGCACCATCCCTGGAAGTGTCCAAGGCCAGGTTGGACGGGGCTTGGAGCAACCTGGGATAGTGGAAGGTGGCCCTGCCCATGGAAGAACATGAAGAGCTTTCCCTCTTCCCCAGGCTCTTTTTTTCTATCGCCAGAGGGTGACGGAAACCACTGGAGTTTGGATCTGCAAAGCTCCAGCACCATCTGGAGCTGCTCTCCATCCTGGAGACCATTCCCTGCTTGGAGCAGGGCGTTTGCTGCTCTAGGATGGGGAGAAGCTCCCTGCTGCTGCAGCAGCTGAATTCACGTGGTTTCCCATAGAAAACAGGGATTTTTCCCATGGAAAATAGTGACTATGTCCGTTTTTCAGTGGGGAAACTGAGGCATGGTAGAGCACCAAGGCTGAGAAATGGCTTTGTCCTGAAACCAAGACCGAAACCCTGGGAGCCCTTGGTCCTTCACCTCCTGGACTGGATACCCCATCCCAGTAAAATCCCACCGAGGTGAAATACGCAACAACCTGAAGCTCCTTCGATGAGGAGGTTTTGGGGTGTCCCTCTCCAATAACCACAAAATAAAACTGAGGGGACCAACAAAATCAGGAATTCCCAAACCACCACATCATCCCACACTGAAAAAAATCATGGATTGCATTAAAACCTCCACTCAAACAGCCAAAAACCAACCACGCACAATCCCTCACCTGAGGAAAAGGATAGTGTTGCTCCAAAAACTCCAAAAACTCCACAAGCAGGAGGAAAACTGCTTCCTTCCTCTGCTGAGAGCCTTCACCCACTTTTCCCAGCCCTGATAAATGAGGGAAAAGCCACCTTTGCCAAGAATCACCTGGGTTAATGGGGAGCTCCGGGACTTGGAAAGCAAAGTTGCCTCTCGCTTTGGGAAGCAGCATTCCCGTGGCAATAAATCACCCTGGAACAAGTTTGAACTCCATGGAGGAGGTTGTTTCTCTTCCAGCCCTAGCTGATGACAAGGTGGCAAACAGGGAGACCTTTGAACCACCCTCAGGGTGGTTAATCCTGTGAAAAATAATCCCCCTTCCCAACGGAGCATGGCAGGAGAAACGTGCTCTGAAAGCTTTTCAGAGCTGGCACTGCCTGCTTTGATTTTGGTTTGTTAATTAACGATTCATCTTGAGTTTAGGCAATGCTTCGTTAGCTCAGGAAAAAGGTGAGATGGGCTGAGGTCACTGCATCCCATGGGATCCCATCCCAGGGATTCCGTCCCCAAAATGCTATTGGCAAACAGCTCCTTGATGTGGTCACTCCTTTTTAATTCCGTTTTATTACCACGATATCACTGCTATTCTTCTCTAACTGGTGAGGTGCAATTAAAGGTTGAGTTTTCCATCATTCTCAATTTATCCATCCAAAACGGAGCCCAGAAACCAAATTCTGAGGTCCTCCTTGAGGGATCAAGACACACAAGTGTTCCTGGAGGGGAAACTGAGGCCACATCTCCACCAGGAATTTAAACATGCCAAGGAATATTCCTGGGTATGGAGACTGTAAATTCATCCACATCCAACCATCACATCCTTTGGTGGATGAACCACCAGCTGCAACAGCTCCTTGGGCACGTCCAATTCCCAAGCTTCATCCGGGCTTTTGCCCTGGGACCAAAAAAGGCTTTACCACCTTCTGAAATGCCATTTAGTTTGGAGTTTATGGTTCTGCGGATGAATTTCAATTCTTCGGCTCAGAGGTGCAGGAAGAGGGTTGCACATCGTTTACTTAGATGACAAGAAGTTGTGGGCCTCACTAATTACAATAATTTTGGATAAACCAACAGCCAATCCCACTGCAAAACTCCCTTCATTCTTGGCTTCTTTATTTCTGAAGTCTGGCTCTGTTACAGGATGAAAAAAAACCCCTAAACTGTCCTTTTTTCTGTCTATCAATCCTCATCCCCATTCCTGCTTCGACACGCCACAAGCCAGGGAATGCAGCTGTCCCTGTCCCTGTTTTATGTACTTGTGATTAAGTGACTCTGAAGAGAAATCCATGTAAAAAACATCTGGTGCTCCGTGCCTCATTCGGAGCGACTTCCCAGATAACTTATGAGCTCCCCACAGACAAGGAATGTGCCTCAGGCACCTCGGCTTCCGTGCTGGAGTCTCCAAAGCTACATCCAAGTGGAGATCCCAGCCACTGAACACAGGCTGAGGTGCTAAATCATCAGTGATAAACCCAAGATAAAAATCCCGGATTATTTTTCCACCTTGTGTAATAAAACCACGGAGCTCCAAATACATTAGGAATGTGGAAAACAGTGAACTCCAAAGTCGTCCCACCACGGTTTCAGCCTCATTTTGCTACTTGGATTTTCAGAAATTAAGTTTTATTAATTTATAGCTCCAGGTGCTGTTTGTTAAAACATCCCCCAACCCGAGCACAGAGGGATTTCCAGGGAAATGTGATCTTATGGAAGTAGGGAAGGATTAGACGCAACGTAATGGACTTGATGATCTTGGAGGTGTTTTTAGACTTCTAAGACCTCACAGGTCTTTTCTAAACCTCAACCATAGGGTGGTGAGTGCCTGGCACAGAGAAGCTGTGGATGACCCATCCCTGGAAATATTCAAGGTTGGATTGGGCTTGGAGCAATCCGTAATAGTGGAAGGTGTCCCTGCCCACGGCAGAAGGGTAGGAATGAGATGAACCTGAAGGTCCCATGGCCAACCCAAACCATTCCATGGTTTGGTCATGATTCAGGAGCCTGAACAGGTCGGCAAGGAAACTCCAAACTCAGCTGGAAGCACTCAGTGAGGAAGAACCTTCCTACAACCACTCCCTTGCACACAGAACCACATTCCTGGTGGGAAGTCATACAGACCTTATCCTTGGACACCTTGTGGGAAAATGGACAGGTCCCATCTGTCTTCTTGCACGTGCCACGGAGAAACCTGGAGATAAAGCAGTGGAGAGGGTTGAACATGAGTTGGGTCACAAAACACATGGTTTTATACAAAACCACACATTTGTTGCTGAGCTTGTCCATAAAACCCATTTCACACCATAAATTAGTACGGATCCGTCTTGTTGGAAGAGCAACTGATGATTCCTGTTGGATTTTATTCTTTCATTATATTTGGCTGCTCATTAGTAGGCAGAGCAAGACTTGGATCCCAAAATTCAGACATGATGCTCCCAGAAGGAGAAAGGTCCTTCCCAAGGCCCTGATCACTTCAAGTTGCCCAGAAAGGTTATGGATTCCCCATCCCTGGAAGTGTTCAAGGCCAGACTGGACAAGGCTTGGAGCAACCTGGGATAGTGGAAGGTGTCCCTGTCCATGGCAGGGGGAGCAGACTGGATGATCTTGAAGGTCCCTTCCAACCCAAACCATTCCAGGATTCTATGATCCCATTCTATGACAGACTGGATGAAGCTCCAGATGTGAGTGGCCAATGACCAGGAGAAGCAAACACAGGCCCAGAACAGGAACCAAGATCCCAAAGGACATGAGGATGTTTGGAGTCAGAGTTTTCCGAGGAGTGACCAGAGTGAGAGCAGATCAACAAAATTAAAAAATGATAAAGGAACGCTAAAGAATGGGATTGGAGATAAAGGAACCAGGATAAGGAGACACAAAACTGAGAGAAATCAGTGTTGTTCTCCAATGATCCATAAAAATCAGACAGGATGGAGACCCAAAAGACTTCAAGGAGCACAATTCCTAAAGTAGGCAAGGAGTTATGGGATTTGTTATGGGAGAATGAATGAGGAGGAGCAAAATCAGCTAAAAAACCAATAAATCACCTTCCCCCCCTCTATTGTCTCCCATCGAGCTTTGAGCAACTTCCAAGTGATTCCAGCACAGCAGCAATTTTATGGAGAAATTACTCCAGGAGTTCATCAGTGGAGTTGGCTTTTCTGCACTTTTTAAATGACTCATAATAGAGTTTAATCAACTCTTGGGCATGTCTAATGAGCTGCCAACATGGATCAGCTCTCCTGGAATAAATCACCGAGTCTCAGAGCTGCACGACATCACAGGCTGAGGGATTCAAACCTGTTGCAGGGATCTGAGCAGATCTGAGGAATGCTCCTGAAAGAATAACCCGGAGTGTCGTCAGGGCAGGGGCTCGAGTCACCCAGCCGAGAAAAGAAGGCTCCAAAGGGACCGGAGAGCCTCTTCCAGTGCCTAAAGGGGCTCCAGGAGAGCTGGAGAGGGACTTGGGACAAGGGATGGAGGGACAGGACAAAGAAGAAGGGCTTCCCACTGCCGGAGGGCAAGAATAGATGGGATATTGGAAAGATACTTTTCCCTGTGAGGGTGGTGAGGCCCTGGAATAGAATTTCCAGAGAAGCTGTGGCTTCCCCTGGATCCTTGAAAGTGTTCCAGGCCAGGTTGGACGGGGCTTGGAGCAACCTGGGATAGTGGAAGGTGTCCTTGCCCCTGGCAGAGGGTTGGAATTAAATGATCTTTGATGTCCCCTCCAACCAAAACAATTCCATGATTCTCTAGCCTCTTCTTGTCCTCATCCTTCCAACCCAACAGTGCAGAACCTACACCTGACCCAGAACTCCCATCCTTGTTATCCTACACCTCTGTCATCAGTTTGTTTCCCTTTGGAATATCCCACATGGAAGCACCAGAGCCACCCAAAGTCCCAGTTCACCGCCATGCCGTGTCCATCCCTACCTGGTGCAGACAGCCACTTTCTCTGGATCATGGATGTAGGGGCAGCTATCGCCTCGATTGCACTTCCCAAAGCGGTTGTAGTACATACAGTATTCCTTCTTTTTTTTCTTCTGCTTGGCTTGACGGATGATGGCCAAGCTCCTCTGCACAGCCCGGCTGAAGGAGAAAGAGGGACAAGGTCAGGGAAAACCTCCAGCTCCAACACCACAATGACGTGGAGAAGACACCTCAACAACACCTGAAACCACAGAGGAGCCCAACTTTGGAAAGTGAAATATTCAGGAAGTTCACGCTCATAAGCCCTTGAGTATTTCCAGTTTTCGGCCAGTTTTAATCCAAAATCATTAAAAATCTGCAAGATACCACCAAAGTCACCAGTGAGATTCCTTCCCACCCCCATAACTCTGATTCTCTCCTCGGCTTTTATGAGCGTGGAGAGAGTTTCCCACACTTTTGGGGAATATGGTGAGGAAGGAAACATCCCCTCCTCGTGCAGCACAGGACGCCAAGGCTGAATGACCTGGAGGGCTCTTCAGCACACGTCCCACCAGCTGGCCCTGATGCTATTCATGGCCTTCAAGTGGGCACCTGCTCATGAACCTCAAAGAACAAGGACCTACGTGATGGCCACAGGAACAAAAAGTACCACCAAAGAGTAGGAAAACTTTTTAATTGCCTTGCTCCCACTAGAAGCTACTTAAGGAACTCAGAAGTTGCTTAGCACACGTTTTCCATGAGCTTCCAGCTGCAGAGGGAATTATCCAGCAGCCCTAGGAATGTGTGGGACCAGGTGGAAGAGGGGAAGTGTTGAGATCCGGGTGAACACAAACCATGTGGGGGCCATCAGATCTCTCTGAGCAGATAATTCAGTGGTAGGGCACAGTCAGCTCCGGTTTGCTGAGGACACAGTGCATTATCCATGAAAAATACAGGTTCCAGGAATCCATTTTCAAAGGAAATGCACGTTTTTACCTCTGTAATTGCTGGTTGTCTGCAGCTCCTGGGTTAAAAGGAGGTGCAAGGCCAAGTGTAAGGTCCTGGATGTGCACTGGGCAATCCCAAGCCTAAATCCAGGCTGGGTGGAGAATGGATGGAGAGCAGCCCTGAGGAGAAGGACTCAGAGGTGCTGGTGGATGAGAAGCTCCACATGATCCAACCATGGGAGCCCAGAATGCCCTGGGCTCATCCCACAGCATGGGCAGCAGGAAAGGGGGAATTTCTGCTCCTCTGCCCTGCTCAGGTCAGACCCCCAGGCAGACCTGCAGAGCTGCCTCCAGCTCTGGGGTCCAACAGCAGAAGGACATGGGGCTCCTGGAGCAAGTCCAGAGGAGGCCACGGAGATGCTCCAAGGGCTGGAGCCCCTCTGCTCTGGAGCCAGGCTGGGAGAGCTGGGAATGTCCAGCCTGGAGAAGAGAAGGCTCCAGGGAGACCTCAGAGCCCCTTCCAGTGCCTAAAGGGGCTCCAGGAGAGCTGGAGAGGGACTTGGGACAAGGGATGGAGGGACAGGACAAGGGGGAATGGCTTCCCACTGCCAGAGGGCAGCGATAGCTCTGATATTGGGATGAAATTCTTCCCTGGGAAGGCTCTGGCTGAGCTTACAACCACCTTGAAGCAGAAGCTGAGGAGAAGCAGCAGCCAGATCTTCACCAAATCATCCTCCAGTCTTAACAGCTGCTCCTCAAGCTCCTGACTCCCTCCTGAGCATAATTCTGGAGATGGAGCACGTCATTCCTGCTTCCCATGAGTCCACTACCTGGCATGAGTACGATACCTGGCAATGTATCGGCACGTTGAGGATCTGCTCAGCCCGGGTGGAGAGACCCCAGGACTGGGTGTGGAGTGCAATCTCAATGCTGGAAGGAGAGAAAAACATGGATCATTGCTTGGAATCAAGAAATTTTGCAGGAATTCACACAGCTCTCAGTACCTTAGGTCCACAAAAATGATCAGAGGGATGGAGACCCTTTGCTTTGAGGAAAAGCTGGGAGATCTGGGGTTGTTCAGCATGGAGAAGAAAAGTCTCCAGGGAGAATTTAGAGCCCCTTCTAGTGCCTAAAGGGGCTCCAAGGGAGCTGGAGAGGGATTCTGGACAAGGGATGGAGAAACAGGACAAGGAGGAGTGGCTTCCCACTGCCAGAGGGCAGGGATAGATGGGATATTGGGAAGGAATTCTTCCCTGGGAGGGTGCTGAGGCCTTGGCACAGGTTACCCAGAAAAACCATGGATGCCCAGTCCCTGGAAGTGTCCAAGGCCAGGTTGGACAGGGTTTAATGGAAGGCGCCCGTGGCAGAGGGTTGGAACTGGACGATCTTTAAGCTCCCTCCCAACCCAAACCATTCCATGATTC
The DNA here is from genome assembly GCA_013400655.1 of Mystacornis crossleyi. Lineage (NCBI taxonomy): Eukaryota > Metazoa > Chordata > Aves > Passeriformes > Timaliidae > Mystacornis > Mystacornis crossleyi. The sequence continues at coordinate 67,024 of VYZQ01003563.1, read as the reverse complement.
CATGATCTTATTTAACCCAAAGCATGGAGCTCCCAGAAAACCAATGGACAAAGATGCTCTTTAGGGACTTCGCAGCTCTGGAGCAGCCCCGGCAGAAGTGCTCCTTGCCAGCCCCAAACACAGCAGGAATTTTTCCCCTCAGCACTCAAACATGCCAGAACACTTCTCCAACCAAATCCCACGCTTCCACTACCAATCCAACAAATTTCCACGCTTGGCTTGGCCACTCCCCGCAGCCCGACGGGGAAGCCCAGCGCCCGCTCCCATCCATGCACGCGTGGAATTAAATCATCCTTGACTTGTGCAGGGAAGAACGAACGGAGAAAAAAGGCTGGATTTCAGTTTTCCAGGTGGGATGAGAGCGGCTCAGTCACTCACCTGCCAGCCCAGGCGCGTTGGGAAGTGAGCGAGTGGAATTTGATAGCGCGGCACCGCGAGCTGTCACTCGGCTGCCGGCGTCGGCAAAGCCCCATCTGTTCCCTCCGCACATCAAATTCCATCAACGGGGCATTTGAGCCACCACTCAGAGGGGTTTGTTCCCTATTTTTTTTAATTCCTTCTTGTCCCAGACTGTAGGAGCATCTTTTTTAGTGTTACAATAAACATTTGTCAACTTTGGGACGCTGCGAAGACGCCGCTGAAGCATCTCCAGTTAAGAACAAGGTTGACTTCCCAACTGACACAGGGAGAAAGCCCCAAATTAAAATTCATTAGGATAGGGCTGGAGCATCCTCAGCCCTCTGGAATTCTGTTTAATATTCCCTAAAGCAAGCTCAGCAGGATGGGCTACACACGGAATCAGCTCCCAAGGGTAGTGGCCAATACCCCTAAATATTTAATATTTGGGGATAAAAGTGGACACACAGGGATGAACACATTCCCATTTAAAGCACCCTGGAATCCACATCTTGGAATCACAGAATCATGCAATGGTTAGGGCTGGAAGTGACCGTAAAGGTCGTCTTGGCCAGAAAGGAGGAATCACCGAAGAGATAAAGAGACAACAAATAAAGGGGCCAACAGCCTCGTGCCAGTGGGCTGGAATTTTTATACAGCAAAAATACATCCACGGAATCATTTTTTGGGGAGTTCTTTCCCAGTTTTTATCTTCCAGCAAGAAGTCATGCTAGAACACGATGTGCATTTCCCATCCCAGGAATTAACTCACATCCCAAAAGCAGTTTAACTATCCAAGAGCTGGTCCTACCCATGACAAAATCCATCTGAGAACCATCCAGCTCTGGCAAAGCACCTGGAAGCTGGCAAAGAGACCCTTCATCCACATTTTCCCACTCCCTAATTATTCACCCCAAGTATAAATCCTCCCCAGATATTAGAAAACCACCTAATTATTTCTCCAGGAGGAGCCAACCCAAGGAAGCTCCATAATTACACATTTCACCATCCACTGGGATTTACAGAGAAAGCTCAGGCTCTGGCACAAGAGTGTTTTTGGAAGCTTTTGCATCATGGAAAAGAAGTTTAAAAAAAAGCAAAAGCTTTGTTGCATCAAAATAACATGAAGGGGGTGCAAGAGAGGGGGTTGGATGTTTCCAACTTTTCAGGAGGTCCAAGGAGCCTAAATTTGGATTTTAAGGGGTGCCAACTCGGAATTCCCATTTGGAGTCACTATAGAGATCTGCATAAATAAATACATTAATAAATCACATTCCTGACACTGGAGGGTGTATTATTGAAACTGGAGTGAAACTGGGACATAAAAGACAAGGGAAAACAGGGTAAGGGTTAAATTCAAACATCAGGAGCTGAGATTTTCTGCAGTCTGGCCTAAATTAAACAAAAAGCTGAAACGATGCCCCCAGGGCTCGACTTCGGGATTCTCATTTTGTCCAGACAAAACACTGGGCACATCCCAGTCCCAGATCTGTCCCGTTTTTCTCCTCAATTGCTTCCCAGTCGGGGAGAACATCAGGGCACAGCGATGCTGTGGGATCAGGAGAGCGACTCCCACATCCTTGCTATTGCCAAAGTCCCTCACTGTGGAAATTTAAAGAAGTGCCACGGCGAGTTCCTCCCCTGTGCACACTCCAAGGCAGCAGGAACAGAACCAAGAGGGGGGGAAAAAAAGCAGGAAAATAAGAAAAGCTGCCGGGGAGAGCATCAAGAACTGCACATTAAGGGCTTCTGAAGTGATTACACCCAGCACAGCAGCACCAGCCAGGATATTTTCCACCCTGTGGAAGGGACAGGTGGATTTCTCTCCCCCTCTCCCGATGAATCAGTCACTTGGAAGAGCATCATCCGTAAGGAAACCCACAGCCCGTGCAAACGGGGTTGTTTCTCTCAATGCATCATCCCAACCCGACGCTGGCAGCTCCGGCGGCTCCGGTGGCTCACGGTGAGAAGTGATTGTTGTTCCCAGTCCAGCCGGGAGACTCAGCGCGTCTCTCCGGAGGGAGCGGGAGCTGTCATGTTCATTAAATGCATGATTACAGCTATGATTAATAGCGGGGGCTACAGCCTAACTCCTTCTTTTTTCCCTTCTCCTCGGAAGGAATCCACAGCCAAGCAGTCCCGCAGTGTTTTCCGCAGTGTTCGGCTGAACGTTTGAAATTCCAGTTTTTGATGGAAAAGGGAAAAAGGCACAATTCATCCTTGACAAACAAAAAAATGCTTAAAACGAGCAGGTCGGATGCTGCACCCCTCCACCAACATCCATAAGTTAATTAAGACCTTTTCATATCCTTAATCCCAAAAAACAGCTCAAGAGGGTCCAGGTCGATCTCCTGCATCCTAGTTTTTTTTCCATAACCCCAAAACACAGCTCGAGGCTCAAGGTCCTTCTCCTCCAGGGAAAGGTTGGCAGAGATTTTCCTTGGCAGCCCAGGAACTGTGCTCGGGAGCAACACTCGGTGCTTTCCAGCATTCCCACATGGATATCAGGACGCTCCCATCCAGTCCAACTCCCCTGCTCAGCTCCCCATCACCCAAGAGCCTGGGATGCAACAAACACATCCCAAAAACAACATTCCAAATATTCCTTTGTGTTAAAAATTGGCTGCAAATACTGCACTTAATTATCACCTGCTTAATTATTTAGGAAGAACTTTATTGGTTCAAGGGCACAGCTCAAGGATCAGGACCTCATCTCATGGAAAGGTCTGTTTGAGCACCTTATCCAATAATTTACTTTTTTTAAATGGTGGAAAAGCTGTGGAAAACTGATTCAGCAAAAAAAAAAAAAAAAAAGGGAGAAATCCAGAGTTGGGATGAGCTGGGGCCAAGGGATGGGAAAGAGGGTGAGGACATGGTTAGAATGATGGATGCTGAGCCTGTTGCTGCCCATCTCATTCCACTGTCCCAAATCAAGGATAATTTATGGAAATCTTACATAGGGAGGGGAACAGCCAGGGCAGGAAACTGAAATAGCCAAAAAAGGAGAAATGCAGAAATTTGGCCAAGTCAGGGCCAAGGGATGGGCAAGATGGTGAGAACATCATTAAAATGATGAGTGTTGAATGTCAAGTGTCAAGCCCACCACTTCCCATCTACTTCCACAGTCCCAAATCAAGGGTAATTCATGGAAATCTTACACACAGAGGGAAACAAGCAGGGTAGAAAACTGAAACAGGCAAGAAAGTGGAGAAACACCGAGTTGGGATGGGGTGGGGCCAAGGGATGGGCAAGAGCGTGAGAACATCACTGGAATGATGAGTGTTGAGCCCATTGCTTCTTATCTACTTCCACCATCCCAAATCAAGGCTAATTCATGGAAATCTTACACACAGAGGGAAACAAGCAGGGATTTGCCCAAGCAATGGCAGGCAGGTGATCAGCTCTGCTGGCCAGTGCTCTTGTCTTGGGGATGACCACAACAGGGTCATCCCATCTTCCCGTTATTTTTTGCTCATCAGTCCCATGGTTTTGGAACACTTCAGTCCCTTACCTCCCTTTCGAGCTCAGTCCTTTGGCTCACTGAGTTCAACACCTTGGGTTTGGGATTCCTCCATCCCTTATCCCTTTTGAGCTCAATTCCATGGCCCCTTGAATCTCAGTGCCTTGTCTTTGGGATCACTCAATTCCTTATATCCTTCGAGATCAGTCCCTTGGCCCCTTTCGAGCTCAACCCCTTAGTTTTGGGATTGCTCACTGCCTTTATCCCTCAGGTGTCAGTATCACCACACACCTCTCCTCAGCCTGTTCCCACATGACCTGGAAAAGGTTTCCTTAAACCACGCCGGCACCTTTAATAGTTGCCATTATCATCCCGCCTCGCCCACCGCGGCCTCCTTCAGAAAGAGCCGAGCGATTCATTTTCCGAGTCTCTCCTTGGCTTTATTGCTGAACCGAAAGTTTTGAGGCTGCACTCGGGGAAATTTATTTCTTTAATTATTATTCATTTAAGTGGGTTCCGCAGATTCCGAGGATCAGCACTCGCAGCTGCTGGGGGTCATTTATTTCCCTCACTGGACAGCACAAGTCCTCATTCCGGAGAAGACAACGGAAAAAGAAGGGATGAGCTGCCGCTAAACAAGCAGAGACTTTCCCGTTTTCCTGCCCAATTGTCCCCGCATCCCATCAGTGTCCCTGCATGAGGTGGTCACGAATGTTTTATTAACGAAGCAACTTCAATTAATGAAGCAGCTTCAATTAATGAAGCAGCTCTGGGTTGGATGTTGTGTGAGCAGATGTGGGCCAGGTGCCTGGAGCAGGACCTGATCCCGGCAATTCCAGAGCTGAGGAATTGAGCTCATAAAGCGAAAGGGATTGGGCAATCCCAAAACCAAGGCACTGAGATTGAAGGGACCAAACGGTTGAGCTCAAGAGGGGTAAAAGGACTGGACAATCCCAGAACCACGGAATTGAGAGTGAAGAGGTCAAAGGCATTGAGCAAACCCAAAACCAAGGGACAGAGCTCAAAAGGGGCCAAGGGATTGATCTCAAAGGAGGTCAGGAATTAAATAATCCCAAACACAAGGCATTGGGATTGAAGGGGCCATGGAATTGAGCTCAAAAGGGGTAAAGGATTGAGCATTCCCAAAATCAAGGGATTGAGACTGAGGGGGCCAAGGGATCCCAGAACCCCAAAGACAAGGGATTGAGTTTAAAAGGGGCCAAGTGATTGAGCTCAAAGGGGCTGGGGGATTGAACAATCCCAAAATCAAGGGATTGAGATTGAAGGGACCAAGGGATCCCACAATCCCAAAGACAAGGCACTGAGACTGAGGGGGCCACGGAGTTAATCTGAAAAAGGGTAAGGGATTGAGGAATCCCAAAAACAAGGGATTAAGTGTGAAAGGGATGAGGAATTGACTCATGAATCTCCAAAGTACATGGGACTGCAGTCAAAAGGAGTAAGAGATTCAGTAATCCCCAAAACCAGGGATTGAGCTAAAAAGGGGTAAGGGAAGGGGGAATTTCAAAATCAAAGGACTGAGCCCAAAAAAATCGTGGGATTGAGCTCAAAGACACTGAACAATTCCAAAAACAAGGGATTGAAATGGAAGGGGCCAAGGGATCCCTCAATCCCAAAGACACAGAAGGCACTGAGATTGAAAGGGCCAAGAAATTGAGCTCAAAAGGGGTAAGGGATTGAAGAATCCCAAAACCATGGGATTGAGATTGAATAGACTGAGACTGAAAGGATTCCCCAGTCCCAAAGAAAAAGCCTTGAGATTGAAGGGGCCGAGAAACTGAGCTCAAAAGGGGCCAAGGGATTGAGCAACCCCAGAAAGATGAAACTGAGTTTAAAAGGGGTAGAGATTGAGAAATCCCAAAGACAAAGGATCGAGTACAGAAGAGGCCATGGAATTGAGCTCAAGAGGGGCAAGGGATTGAACAATCCCAAAGCCAAGGAACTTACTTCCAAAGGGGCCAGGGGATTGAGCTCAAGAGGGGTTAAGTGATAGAGCAATCCCAAAACCAAGAGATTTAAGATTGAAGAGTTTGAGGGATTAAACACTCCCAAAAAATGAGGGATTGAACTTCAAGAAGCCAAGGGACCGAGCTCAAAAGGAGGCAAGAGACTGAGCAATCCCAAACCCAAGGAATTCACCTCAGAGGGCGTGAGCACAAGGGGATCCCAGCAGCAGCAACACCAAAACCAGTGTAAACCTGAGGAAAGCAACATTCCAAATTTCCCTGCTTTCACACCTCGGTGCACTGGGCTGGTTTCTCCTCCACCAAATTCTTCCTTATCCCTCCAGCATGATCCCAACACATTCAAGATGTGTTGAAGACAGGCATGTGGGTCATGACAGGAAAACAAGAAGCTTGAGGTGTTTCCATGGATCAGGGAAAAAGGCAAAGCCCGGGACGCCTCCTCTTTAAACACCAACATTAAAAGCAGAGGCAGAAGATGGGTGGTGGAAACATTCCAGTCCTAAATCCCTCCTTTCCTTCTGTAAAAAGGAGAGGCTCAGAGGAAGGAGCATCATTCCTGCGGGCGCTGGGCGGCAGTGAGCCAACAGCAGAGCTGAGCATTTCATCATCCTTGAAAAAGTGGGAAGTGTGTTTCTGTGGCGTTCAGCACTTCTAAAATTAGTTGGTTAACAGGGGGGCCTAGAGAGCACATTCTTCCAGCACCACGGAGATCTCTGAGTGTGGAGTTCTCCCACTGCAGCCCAAATCGTGTTCAGGAGCATCCGTCACCCATCCCCAGCCTGATGCAGCAGAGGAGCAAGTCCAGATGAGATAATGGAGATGTTCTGAGGGCTGGAGCCCCTCTGCTCTGGAGCTGTCCTGGGAGAGCTGGGAATGTCCAGCCTGGAGAAAAGAAGGATCCAGGGAGACCTCAGGGTCCCTTCCAGTGCCTCAAGGGGCTCCAGGAGAGCTGGAGAGGGACTCGGGACAAGGGATGGAGGGACAGGACACAGGGAATGGCTTCCCACTGCCAGAGGGTGGCATTAGATGGGATATTGGGAAGGAATTGTTCCCTGGGAGGGTGGGGAGGCCCTGGCACAGGCTGCCCAGAGAAGCTGTGGCTGCCCCATCCCTGGAAGTGTACAAGGACAGATTGGACGGGGCTTGGAGCACCCTGGTCTGGTGGAGGGTGTCCCTGCCCATGGCAGGGGGTTGGAATGAGATGGTCTTTAAGGTCTCTTCCAACCCAAACCATTCCGTGATACAATGACCTTCAGTTTCCCCAGCTGAGCACTGTCTCAGCAGAGCGGGGAAACTGAGGCAGAAGGGGATGTTACACAGCAGGATGGAGACAGGGAGCACATCTGGATCCAGGGAAAGTCCCTCCCAGTTCTGGAAGGCTGAATCCAACCACATTTTAATTAATAATTTGTTCCTTTGGGGTTTAGAGCCACCATCACAATGTGTGGGAGATGCCTTAGCTCGGGAGGACTTAAAACTCCTCTTAAACCTCCACCTTTGGGAGCTCAGCAATCCTGGGTATCGCCAAGGCTCTGGAATCTACGGTCATGGAGAAAATCTGAAAACCCCAAATAAAATCACATGGCTCAATGGGCCAGCTGCCACCTCTGGAGTCCCCAAAGCCACCAGCCTTTCCCCAGCCAAGAGCTAAAACCTCAGCAGGGCATGAGGAAATCGTGCAGGTGAGGATTTGCCCATGGAAAAACAGTCCGGACACTTGGAAAACCCTGCGGGAGCCAGTCCCAGCTCACGGAGTGCAATTCCTCTCTCGGCAGTGGCGGCGGCTCGTGCCGAGATTGGGGTCAGGGCTGGTTTCCGGACAATGTCAAACCTTAATTTGCTTTCTGCTGCTTTCAATCTTGTACTTCCCCTTTTGTATTTCTTTGTGAAACTCTACATTGCCCGGGACCTTTCGCTTCTCTCCTTGATTTCATGGAAATTCCTCGAGTCTGGAAAATGCCTTAGCAGCTGGAGAAAGAAATGAAGGAAAGGTTCCTTGTGAGCGGAGGAACCCAATTATTCCGCTTGTTTAATTGCCACGTAGCAAACGCTTTCCACACCATCCCACTGCTGATTTTCCAAGACTTCTGCAAAGTGAAAAAATACGCAGGTGCCAAAATACCAGTTATCCCAAAGGGAAAGAGCTTTTCCATGTGTGATTCCGCATCTTTGTCTTGCACAGGGATGAGCAGCAAGTGTTTGAGCTCTGGGTTTTCTTCTCCATCCTTGCCCAAGCGATGAATTACGCCACATCCAAGCTCCCTATCCAGCTGAGAAGGCAAAAAGTCTTTTTATTTTTGTGTTTTACTTGCAGTTTTCCAGAGACAAGTGTGGAAGGCGCAGAAATCCTTTGGGAGCAGAGCCACACATGGGATGAGAGCAAAGTTCTCAGCAGCTGCACAGGCCGTGGTGATGCTGTGATTGCTCCAGGGAGGTTTATTATGTTCAAAACACCTCCAAAAATTTCTCCTGGGATTGCAGTGATACTTTCCTTGTCCCCAAGCCGTGTGCCCTCCTCGTCTCTCTACCACTGACAAAGCCGATTCCAGAAGCGCCACGGAAAACTGCTCTTCTCGTCGCTCCTGGTAGCCTCAGGATTGATCCCAATACAGCACCAGGGATGAAGGAAGTACATCTCCAGGACCAAATCTTAACTCACCACCAGCATCCATCAATAAATCCCTTGGGAATGCTACGATGGCGTGGATGGATCAGCCCCAGCGCTCGGCATCGGATTTTGTACCACAGAGATAAAACCCCAACCCTATAAATCCAGGGAAAGAGCAGAATTATAACCCACTGGAAGTAAACTCCAAGCTATTAAACTGTCAGGAGCATTTCCCGTCTCTCCGCTATTCCAAACACACGGCGCCTGGCACTGGAAGGGAAAGGAAAAGCCGTTTTTTTCCATCTTTTAAATAAACTTTGTCAAGTGTTGAAAACACAGAGCGTTGAGCAAACGTTCGCAGCCGATGAGAACACACAAATCTTCCGCCCTGCCAGGCCCAGTTATCCTAAGGCAAGAGGAATCTGCGGAATCCATCCTTGGGAAGGAGGATGAATTATGGGGAGAGATGAAAGATGACACGAAAATACTGATCCACAGCAGTTCCTCGGGTTTTGTGGTTGCAAAGCCAACGTGCTGTGTGGCAGCGGGAAAGAGGCAACAGCAAAATAAGGAATATCTTCAAAACAGTAATTAGTTGGGGTTGTATTTTATAGGGAATAACCCTGGAAGGGATCTTCTCTCCCAGAGTGGGACTAATTAAACCCAGTTCTCTGAATGAGACCTCACTAAAAGACGTGGTTTCAGTGGGGAAGGAAAAATGGGGGGATCGCATCTCCTCCATGTCCTATCACCCCAAATTCCCTCAGGAAACCCCACAAGCAATTCCAATGCTTGAATTTGCAGAAATCCTCCCATCATACCTTTGGCTTAATCCCTCTTCCAGAAATTTGCTTCTAAGTTGGTGTTTCTTTGCTTGGTCCCAACACAGTGATGGATATTCATGGACAGGCCGAATCCACCAGTCTTTGCTGCGCTGCCCACATGAGACCTCACTATTTCCAGACAAATTTAGAGACTTCCCTGCACTTGGACAAATTAAAAAATCCACCTTCTTGCTGGAAGGCAGCAAGGCATTCCACCCATGTCCTCCCCAAAAAGAAGTTCATGAAACCTGTTTTTTAAAAAAATCACAATAATGGAGATTTTAGAGCCGAATGTCTCCAGCACTTCATCATCCTTGTGCTTGGAGAGCTCCCCCACCAGTTTAAGCTGCTTGGTTTTTGGCTGATCCACCTGGCCATGGAGAGACATCCTTCCTTTGCTTGGCAGCTCCAGATCTTCGACTTTTCCAGTCCTTCCAGCCATCGCTTCTCCCCAGGACTCTTCCTAGTGGTCCAGCTGTGTCCTGGAATCCATCCTCTGGCTCCATCTAACATCATCCCTATCCATTTCTGAGAGTTTCACCCCTTTTCTTCCACTCCTGCAGGATATTTTCTGCCTTTGGTGATATCTTCAGTGCCCAGAGATGGTGCTTAAGGCAGAACCACCCTCGAGTTGGTTTTGTGCAGCCGATTATCCTGATCCGGACACGTTGGAAAATCCCAGTACCGGTAGCAAAGGTCTTGGAAAAAATCCGACATCAATGACACTGGGATTTTTTTGGTCTACAAACCCCTGAGCTGCTTTATGGCCACCTTTTCTGAGTCTCCAAAGGCTGATCCTTGCCCTCCTCCTCAGAGGCAGCACCAAAGCCAAGGATTTACCAGGCAGGATTCTGGATTCCAAAAGAATCCATATGGACATGTGCTCCTGAGAGTGCTCATCCCTATTGGAGAAGTCGGCAGCAAGGAGGAGGCTGCAGGAGAGTCAGGTACCAAAAATCCATCCTGAGAAGAGCTGAGTTGTGAAAACACCCACAAACCATTCCCAAACTCCTGCTGAGCCTCCCTTTAATGCTCTCAGAAGGGAAATTGCCTGGAAGCGACACTCCATCGGCTCCATGTCCTTCAGCCACCGCCTCATCCTCATCTCTGCCATCATCAGCAGGCAGCTCCACTTCCCACCCAGCACAAAGCTCCTTCCCACCCTAATCCTTCTCTTTTTGGGTTTAAAACTGCCCAGGATACCTCATAGTTCCCACAGGAATTGTGGTGCAGGTGGCTTTGAAGGCTGCATCTCTTCTCTTCATGTGCTTTCCCATCATATTTTGACATTCAAGGACAAGCTGGACAGGGCTGTAAGCAACCTGGTCTAGTGGAAGGTGTCCCAGGGGGATGGAACTGGATGACCTTGAAGGTCCCTTCCAACCCAAACCAGCCCTCATTGCCTCATTTCCAGCATCATCCATAAAAATCCCCATCTCTGCTCCCTTTATCCGTCCAGCCAAGGGAAACATCAGCACTAAACCACTGGTTTTGCCATTCCCAGTTTAACTATCCCCAAAAAGTCTCAATAAACCATCCAGGGAGCAAAAATATTTGAGATCAAGAAGAAATTAAAAAAAAAAAAATTAAACACAGTTAAAATCTGCTCTTTTTTAAGAGCCACACTTGAGGCATCAAACATAGGAGGAGCTGAAACACAAATTTAATCAAAGCCGCGATATAAAGCTGGGAATTCATCAAACTGGGGGCATCACTCCATGGTTATCAGGAGAACGATGTTCCCAAATTTTTCGGTCAATACTGAACATAGTTTGATGAATATCTCAAGCACATTCAACCTCCTGGTGCTGTTTGCAGTTAGCCAAGACTTCGCTCGTTAAACCAAGTTTAACAGCACATCTCCACAAGCTTGAACTAAGTCTGACTTAAGAAAAACCTCAGTTTTCCTAAACCTTTAATTTCCCTAACATTATTTCCCCCTTCAGTGCTAGTGTAAAGCAAGAACACCACTTGGCACCATAGGATGTCCACCACCTTCACATCCAGAATCCTACAAGGCCAAAGGATGAGTCGCAACTCACGGGCTGGGAATAAACAGCTAAAAACTGAACTCAATGCATTTCGGACGATTCCTGCTGCTCACCTGCTCTGATGGGAGTTTTGATGCTCAGGTCCCTGGCCCGGACAGGGCTGCTGGAAGTTTTGGAGAGTTTGTTGGCCGACACCCGGTACATGACCCCGCCGATGCAGCGGAAGCCTTTGTTCCTCCAGCGCTGTTGGACGAGCTGGGATTTGCCACCTTGGGGTGAGGGTCGGGTTTGGTTTAACAACGGGGATCTGCAGGAAAAATAAAGTCAAGGTCAGCCCAAATTTGCGAAAATGTCACAAGGAGGTGCTGCTTCATGAGTAAACCATGGGATCAGAGACTTGTGGAATGGTTTGCGTTCTAAGGTACCTTCAGGATCATCCCATTCCAATCCCATTGCCATGGGCAGGGACAGCTCCCATTAGAATGGAGGAGAGGTATGGAAGAACCAGGGATGTTCTTGCTGCTGACAGAGGAAAAGCACTGATTCCTCATGACTGACACCAAAAAAACGACCTTCAAGGACTCTCTCCCAACTTCTCCCACCCTTGGCCTGCACCTCCAGCCCTGGTAGAAATAAGGACGTGTAGATGCAGCCCCCTGAGAGAATCAGCAAGGTGGGACCTTCACTGAGCTTAGCCAAGTTTTATGGAGCTCCACAAGCTTTGACATCCCTGGAAGTGCTTCAAAGCCAGGTTGGATGGGACTCTGAGCAACCTGATCCAGTGGGTGGCATCCCTGTCCATGGCAGGGGTTTGGAACTAGATGGTCTTTAAGGTCCCTTCCAACGCAAAACATTCCATTAGTCTGTATTTTTTGTATCATTATTCCTATTATTAATCAGATACCACAACTTTGATATTTTTTATTCTGCCCCCAAATCCGGCTCTTGGAAGGATTTTCCTCAACCCCTGCATGGGACAAGTCACCCAAGAGCACTTGCATCCCCCATCTGTCACCTGGAGCTGATGCTGGACCTCAATGGGGTCCAGTGGGCAGGGTTGGGGATGTGTCCCCACCTCCTCAATTCTCCCTAAATTCACAAACCCCACCCATACTGAGGGAGTGGGACGGAGATGGATCAGGAATCCTGATCCATTTACTGTTGCCCATAATGTTATTTTGAAGGACCAGTAAGTTCTGAAGTAACACCTGAGGGATAAATATCACAGAATCCCAAAATCTTTTAGGTTGGAAAAGACCTCCAAGGCCATAAAGTCCAACCTGAGACTGATCACCACTTTGTCAATTAGACCAGAATGCCGAGTGCCACGTCCAGGCATTCCTTGAACACCTCCAGGGATGGCGACTCCATTCCACCTCCCTGGACAGCTCACCCCAAATTTTAAATGTCTAAAAGCCCTTTCCGTGAAGAAATTCCTTCTGATGTCCAACCTGAACCTCCCCTGGCACAGCTTGAGGCCATTTCCTCTCATCCTGTCGCCGGTTGACAGGGAAAAGAGGCCAACCCCCACCTTGCCATATGTCCCAGAGAGGCTCCTCTGCCACCCAAAATCTTGTCCACTCCATGACCCGATTATCTCCTGCACCATCCCACCTCCCTCCTGACCTGCAACGCAGCCTCCCAGCTCATTCCTATCCATCCCCCATTATCCAAACAGAGCCACTGCAGCCAAATCAAATCTCCTCCAATATCAGTCGCCTTCCTCATTTAGCGCTAATCCAAACAGTAATTTGTTTATGCAAATTAGAGCTCTAATTTTGTATTAGCCCAAACTATGCTCATAATGCTATTAGCAGAACGTATATAAACCGCGCATTACCGGAGAATATCCGTAAATTAAGATCCCACTATCCTATCAGCAGAATGCAAACCCCGGAGAGCATTTCCTTTAAATGAACATGTGCTCCAAAGAAAAAGAGAGCTGGAAAATGGAATAGTTACATTTCCTAATGCTGAGCGTGACAGCCTATTCATTCCGGAGGGCTGTTGCCACTGGCTACCGAGCTCGGAAAATTTGCTGCCTGGTTTTTGTGGAAGGGGATGGGAATTCGATAAATTCCTCGTTTCAGTTCCCCCAGGGTCTCCTCCTCATGGAACTGCTCCAGAGAGGAGCATCAAGTTTTCGTGATCTGCGAAGAGTCACAGCGGTGGCGTCGTTGGGTGAAAGTGGCAATGGCATGAGGGACACTTGGATCACTCATGGATCACCCAGCACATCCCAGAAAACTCCAGCAAGGCCAAGGATGCAGCCAGCATTGGCTGCAGGACCTGAAGGAAGGTCAAGTGGCCATATCAGGGGCAATAAATATCCAATGGCCAGGAGGGTGACGGAGAGGATTCTCCCCCTCTACTCTGCTCTTCTGAGATGCCATCTGGAGTTTTGTGTCCAGCTCTGGGGTCCCAGCAGTAGAAGGACGTGGACCTGTTGGAGCAAGTCCAGAGGAGGCCACGGAGATGCTCAGAGGGGTGGAAGCCCTCTGCTGTGGACACAGGTTGGGACAGCTGGGGGTGTTCAACCTGGAGAAGAGAAGGATCCAGGGAGACCTTCCAGTGCCTAACAGGACTCCAGGAGAGCTGAAGAGAGACTGTAGAAAAGGGATGGAGGGACAGGACAAGCAGGAATGGCTTCCCACTGCCAGAGGGCAGAATTAGATGAGACATTGGGAAGAAATTCTTCCCTGGGAGGGTGCTGAGGGGCTGGAATGGAGTTCCTGGAGAAACTGTGGCTGCCCCATCCCTGGAAGTGTCCAAGGCCAGACTGGACGGGGCTTGGAGCAACCTGGGATAGTGGAAGGTGTCCCTGCCCATGGCATCCACGGAACTGGATGATCTTCAACCTTCCAAGCCAACCCCCTCCAGGATTCTAATGAAGGTATTGCAAAACATCACCATGGCTGTGACAAGACCCATCCCAGCTCCATCCCAGCTCCTCCATCTCTCCAGTGACACATCCCTGGGAGGCCCCAGGCTGCTCCATTCCTTCATTCACAGGGGCTGCAGTGCCAGTGGATTTTGGGCTCCTTTTTCCCAGCTTCAAAGACTTCTTCTACTTCCACATATATTCTCCATATGTTATCTCTGGGTAATATATAGAGATATCCACACACATCTATTTCCATACAGATACACAAATTATTGAATATATATACTCTGAGTATATGTATTGAAATACAAGGTCTATATATTATATAGAATAATAAATACTGATACTTTTATACATAAATCTATATATTATCACCTGTATTGCCTGGGTCTTGTATATCCATCAATTATCTCTAGATACTATTGAATATATGCACTGAATATATATATTGAATCACATATATGTTCAATAATACCTAGATATATTCTATATATATATATATATAATAATA
>VYZQ01003563.1:0-51787 GCA_013400655.1 Mystacornis crossleyi | reverse complement strand
TGAACACTTCCAGGGATGGGGAGTCCCAACCACGAGCTCAGTTTGAGCTCACTGGAAGCTTGACCACCTCCATTTCCACCTTCTGGGCAGTGCCAATGTCCAAGCAGGGATTGTCCCCTCATCCTTTTACATATATAGAGTATTATTTATTAGAATATTTACTGTATTTATTGTTTATTATATTAGTTTATTGTTTATTATATTAGCTAGGATATTTATTATACTATAGGAGCCCTAAGAGAGTTAAAATTTAAGGGAAACTGTGTCTTATATGGAAAAATCATGCACACAGAGAAGCGTGGGGAGGGAACTCAACTTTCCCAACCCTCTATTTCCCTCTCCGTCCAAGCTGTTGCTCCCAAGTGTCTGTGTGGCCCCAACACAGCCACCAGTGTGTGTCCCCCTCCCTCTTAGTGACATCCACACTGGTGGTGGCGGGGAAAAGCCACCGGCGAGGGCACGGAGCCGAACGCCCACTCGCTTTTCATCGGCGGCGGGATCCCAGCTCTCCGTGGAATTGCTACCCTAATGGAAAGGACGGCCTTTGGAAATGAACTGTATTGACAAAAGAGGATAAAATTAATGAGATAATAGCAGGGCCAAGGACCTGAAGAATACACCGGGCCCCTCGACACGAGGGCCTTGTAATTCCCTTTCTGCCGCGCATCCCGCGGATCTAAAGAGTCCTCCCGTCCGTCCACAAGGCCCCGCTCCGGCAGGAAATTTCATTAACGCTGGAAAATAGGAAAGGTATTAAGCGTGGATAATGAAGGCCAGAGTGTGAACAGTGCCTTAAGATAGTCTTCTTTCTAGCCTTTGTAATGGGAGGCATGAACTTTCCCTTCAAATCCATTTCTAATCCATTTGAAATACTACAGCAAATTATCTCCCCTTCAGCCCGAGAGCGGCCGGCCAATTTACTCCGAATAGAAGTGACAATGCTCCGGAATTTATCGCCATAACCTTGACTACACAAGGTTGAGGGTTGTCTTTCCCCCACCCCCGGGGTGGACAGCGGAAGGAAAATTTTTAATGAAGAGGGGGTGGAGGAACGACATAAAAATGTTTAAAAACGGCGACGTAGCTGGCGCAGGTTCGACACCGACTTGGGGGAAAATCAGAGTCTGGAGCTAAAAATGTTACATAGGGAGGTCCCAGGCTGATAAAACACTCAAGGCCAGGTTGGACAGGGCTGGAGCAACTTGGGCTAGCGGAAGGTGTCCCTGCCCGTGGCAGGAGGTTGGAACAAGATGATCTCTAAGGTCCCTTCCAACCCAAACCATTCCATAATTCTGTCAGATGAAGTTTGGTCTTTTCCAGTGCCTCTCTTGAAGCAGCAGCAATTTTGCCTCACTCTGAACAGTTCAACCTGGTGTTTTGCAGGTGCTTGTGTTGACCAACTCTGATTTCCCAGGATTAAACTGTGTCCTGATGTGTCCTTCAGAGAATTCCAGAGGCATTTAAGTGGGAAAAGCTCTCCAAGATCATCCAGCCCAACCATTCCCCCAGCACTGCCAAGACCACCACTAAGCCACATCCCCAAGTGCCACATCCACACAGATATTAAATTCCTCCAGGGATGGGGATTCCACCACTGCCCCAGGCAGCCCGTTCTGATGCCTACCCAACCTTCCCATGAAAAAAATCTTCCCAATACCCAGACTAAACCTCTCCTGGTACAACTTGAGGCTGTTTCCTCTTGTCCTGTCCCTTGTTCCCTGGGAACAGATCCTGATCCCACCTGGATCCACCCTCCCTGTCAGGGAGTTGTAGAGAGCCAGAAGGTCCCCACTGAGCCTCCTTTTCTCCAGGCTGAGCCCCAGCAGCTCCCTCAGCCTCTCCTGGTGCTCCAGATCCTTTCCCAAATCTGTTCCCTTCCCTGGACATGCTCCAGGCACAGCGGACGGGCACTGCCCTGGTCCTTCGGTCCCACCATGGTGTACAAAATTTCCCCCACTCTTCTCTCCTTGACCAACTCCACATTGCTTGAAAAGTGGAAAAGCTGGGCCCTTCCTCCAAACTTTCTTAAAGGAAAAGCCCTTAGGAAATTGAAATGTTTCTTCCAACAGCACAAAGTGGACCAAGAGGGAAAAAAGGGCTCAGCACAACAACGTAGAGTCAATTGTCAGGTGATGCCCAGCTCAAGGTGCTCTCCTCACCTCCAAACACAGCAAAGCTGCTCAGAATGGAATAAAACCACCAAAACTTCAGGCAGGAGCCAGCAAGTGATGCTGGGAAAACACAGTCCCTCTTAAAATAAACTATAAAACGGAAAAAAACAGGAGATTTCCAAGCCAACATGGAAAACGAAGGTTAAAAACAAGGACGAGTTGCTCCAGCGTGCTCGGATTTAACACCCCCATCCCCCCATCAACATGAGACCACGTGATCCAAAAAAATCCCACCCAAACTCCTGCAAAAATTGCCCTATACTTGAAATATCAAATTTTTAGAGTATTTGAAGTCTCTACGTTAAACACGACCCCACGAGCAGAGCAGGAACATCCCGGCGGCATTTCCAGCCGGCCGAAACGGAGAGGATTTCCCAGCGCTGGTGGCGATACAAGTGGCTCTTAAAGAATGGTTTTCTTTTACTACTGGATTTCTTCTTGGGCTTAGCTCATATTTTTTTTGTAAGTAATCCTTACATAGTCAGAAATCACATTTGCATGCTGGCATTTGAATCCTGAGGAAAGAGCGGATCATCGCAGGGGCAACGGTTATGGAAAGCAACAGGGAGAGAGGTGAGGAAGGAGGGAGCTCGTCCATCACAAGCCTTAAAGATGGCAATGGAAAATCCTCATTTGGGAGAAAAAAAAAAAAAAAGAAAAATCACGTTTCCCTCAGTCATTCATCATTCCTTAGGAAACAACACAGGATTTAGAGTTAAAAGTGTTCCTCAAACACACTCGGAATGCTCCAAGAGGCTTCACCACTTCCTCTTGGAAGCTGCTCCGTCTCTGTCCTCACCCACCAGATCCCTGAGGACCCCAAATCTACAGCTAAAAGCAAGTAATTCCACTAAAATGTTTGATTTGTGGGATTTTTATCAACATTGATGCTTTCTCCTTAAAATAAAACGGTCAAACCTCAAATAAACACTTTCTACATTAAGATTTAACTTATTTAAAGAACCTGATTGGGATAATTCAAATAACTCGCTCCACTGTTGATGATACTTGAGGTTGGAAAAGTGATCGGAAATTAAAAACAGAAAGGGATGTCTCTTTTCCCAACATACATCCCTAAATACAGAGGATCCATTAGTTTTAAATACACAGTGACCAGCAAAAACTCGTTAATTTACCCATAAACAATTCCCTCCTTTCAGTAATTACTTCTAATTATGAAACAAACACTTAAAAAAAAAAAACCTATTTTAATTTCGTTCAATTGAATCTGAATTTCCATTCAAATGCAGCTTAATGTTAATCTCAAGGAAAAAAAAAATAATCCAGCCCAGATCTCATTTAGCATTTTCAAAACCTGGGAAAAATTATGAATTTCAATGAGCACCTACTAAGCTCCTTAATTACCTAAATAAAGACGTACCTTCCCAATAAATCCCCCTGACCTGGAAAGGAAAATAGTTGCAAATAAATTTAATGGTTAACAACCAATGAGAACAGAGATTTCTCAAAAAAAAACCCCAAAAAACAGGAACATGGGATTACATCTGCAATGAAAGGTTGTGGAGGGTTTTTTTGTGGTTCCTCCCAATTTCCACATCTCCTAGGCATGATGCCCCTTCCCAGTCTTTGCAGAGATAGGATAACTTTTTCCCTCAAGTAATTCCACTTGGAAACACCCAGGTACAAACAAAATACCCCAATCTCCTTGCAGTGCCTTCCCAAAAGGCTGTAAAATTTACAGGCAACTTTGGGCTACACTGAGGGGGAACATTCCATAGAATCATGGAATGATTTGGGTGGGAAGGCACCTTCAAGATCATTCAGTCCCACCCCCTGCCACGGGCAGGGACACCTTCCACTATCCCAGGCTGCTCCAAGACCCATCCAGCCTGGCCTTGGACACTTCCAGGGATGGGACAGCCACAGCTTCTCTGGAAAACCTGTGCCTGGGCCTTGCCACCTTCCCAGGGAACAACTCCTTCCCAATATCCCATCTATCCCTGCCCTCTGGCAGTGGGAAGCCATTCCCTATGTCCTGTCTCTCCATCCCTTGTCCCAAGTCCCTCTCCAGCTCTCTTGGAGCCCCTTGAGGCACTGGAAGAGGCTGTGAGGTCTCTTCTCCAGGCTGGACATTCCCAGCTCTCCCAGCCTGGCTCCAGAGCAGAGGGGCTCCAGCCCTTGGAGCATCTCTGTGGCCTCCTCTGGACTCTCTCCAGCAGCTCCATGCCCTTCTGCTGTTGGGAATCCCAGAGCTGGAGGCAGCTCTGCAGGTGGGGTCTCACCTGAGCAGGGCAGAGGGGCAGAATTCCCCCCTCTCCTGCTTCCCATGCTGTGGGATTATCCCAGGACACAGGGAATTTTTGGGTTCCAGCACCCATGGATGGGGCACATTCAATTTTTCAGCCACCAGTACCCCCAAATTCTTCTTGGGGCTGCTCTCAATCCACTCTCCATCCAGCCTGGATCTGTTCTTGGGACTGTTCTATCCACTTGCAGGACCTCGGCCTTGGCCTTCCCGAGGTTTGCACTGGCCCAGCCTGTCACGGTCCCTCTGGATGCCATCCCTTCCCTCATGTGTGCCATTATTCCCTCCCACTGGATTTATGGCCATTTCCCTCTGGAAGCCATTCAGCCCCACACTGCCATTCCCTTTCATCTCTCCATTGTGTCCACGAAAAGCCAGAGCTCCACACGGCACTTGGCAGCTCCTGCTAGGCTCATGATCCCTCTTGAACCCAGAGAAAGCCCTGAAATCCTGCCAAAACATTCCAAAAAACCCAGGAGATCCTGTATCACCGCAAGGAGCTCAGAGCAGTGGGAGAGGAGAGCTCTTTTCCCTGCCCCTGTTTGCTAAATCCCTCCTATTGTATGTAACCGAATTCATTCCTGCGGGAGATGGAGAGCCTGGATACAAAACCAGCTCCATGTGCCAAGCAAGGAAAACAGGGAAAGAATTTGCCTTGTGATGGGCTGTACTGAAGAACTGGTGTGGCCAGGTGAGGAGGGCAGGGATGGAACTGTCCTGGGAGAGCTGGGGGTCTCCAGCCTGGAGAAGGGAAGGATCTGATGAAACTTCAGAGCCCCTTCCAGTGCCTAAAGGGGCTCCAGGAGAGCTGGAGAGGGACTTGGGACAAGGACCTGGAGGGACAGGACAAAGGGGAACGGCTTCCCTCTGCCAGAGGGCAGGGATAGATGGGATACTGGGAAGGAATTCCTGGCTGTGAGGGTGGTGAGGCCCTGGCACAGGTTGTCCAGAGGAACTGTGGCTGTCCCATCCCTGGAAATGTCCAAGGCCAGGTTGGACGGGGTTTGGAGCAACCTGGGATAGTGGAAGGTGTCCCTGCCCATGGCAGGTGGTGGGACCTTCAAGATCCCTTCCAACCCAAACCACTCTTTAAGCCTGTACCAGGGCCTCCCCACACCCACAGCGAAGAATTTTTTCCCAGTATCCCATCTAACCCTTCCGTCCTTCCTCCACCACTGCCTGTTCCGATGCTTGACAACTCTTTCCAAGAAGAAATTCTCCCTGATATCCAATCTAAATTTCCCTTGGCACAATTTGAGGCTGTCTCCTCTTGTCCTCCCCACTCCCTGACAGCCCAACTCCAAGCCATCTCCTTGGCTTCTCTCCAGCGCTGGGCTTGATCCCACCCACAGCGAGCCCCTGGAGGATCCTCGGAAACACTTCCAACTTCTCCAGCAAAGTTTGCACTACGAAAACGCCTCCCTGGAGAAGAGACAAAAGAACCTTTGGAGAACACAATTTGCCCACATGAAGCTGTTTTCAAGGTAGGTCAAGTCTCAGCCCAAACCCCCCTGCCAAGGTCCCGTTAAACCGCTTAGGCTGAGCCTGAGAATGGAAATGCTGACAGTCCCTAATACTCGGCTTTCCATCCCGCTGCTCTAATGCCGGCGGCGGATCAGTGATTACACCGGGAAAACCGGGAACTATTGTCCCGTTAATTAGATTCCTTTTACCCCCATTAGCTCAGGCGATTGGACAAAGTTCATTAGGGTTTAACTCTGATTAGCTGAAACGGAGCTCGCGGCGTTCCAGGCAGGTGTTGCCGGCTTTAGTGGCACTGTTTGGAAAGCTCCAGGACCTGTGTCCATGTGGATTAATCCTTAATCCCTCCCAGACAGTGTCCTACCACCCTCAGTGATGGGCTAAAATCAGAGGGAAAGCGAGAGCGGGTCCTAGACCTTCCCCTGTCCTGGCACAGAAGTGATATTCCTCCCTCTGCTCATCCGTGTAAATCCCATTTCAGAGCTCTGGATGTGCTCCAAGAGCTGGAATATCCCAGGAAGGCTAATTGCCGAGGATCATTCCGATGCTGCGTCCGTATCCCAACCCAAACGGCTCCAACTTTGAATATTTATCACAATAATCAGCCAGACACGGAGCCAAATCCCACTGGAGGCTTTCCCTCCTGCCTGCTTTCCAAAAATACCTGGGATAATTGCTTTTTCCGAAGATACTTTCCCTTTAAATGCTCTTTTCCTTATACAGGAAACAGCAATAATACTGTGAAGAGCCAGAACAGCTGATACATTTTAATTAAAGTAAATATCTCGGACAAGGAGCAGGATTCCATGGAAAAACAGGAACTCAGCATGGAAGAGGTTAAAGAAGTTCAGCGGGGCTGCACTAAAGGGAATTATCCGCTGGGAAAACACCAGCTACTGGCTGCCTCTGGAAAACCCCATGCCCACAGCTTGGACTAGGGATGGATACACATCCACGGGCAATGCATTTTGAAAATTAAATCTAAATTTGATTAATTAATTGAAATTTAAAATTAAATTGAGCTACAAAGGCAGAGAAAACAGTGTATAAAATTATTTTTTCCCCTAAATAATTGGTTTTCCTGCCTTTACATTAAATTTAAGGAATAAATAACAAAGTCAGGTGTTGACTCCAAGCTTATTTCTCCAAATTTAAAGCCGGTGGTTGTATATCCATGGATTTATGCCGTATTGTGGTCTCCTTATCATTTATAAGCTGACCCACAAAACAAGAGCAGCGTTGTCAGCTCTGATTCCTTGGCATGAACTCTCGGCATCCCTGAAATTCCACGATCCAGCAAATATTTATTAAATATCAATGTCGTGCATGCCTGGATAAGTGTATATATACACATATATGGAATCATGGAATCATTTAGGTTGGAAAAGACCTCCAAGATCATCGACTTCAACCTGTGACTGATCCCAAACTTGTCACCCAGACCAGAGCACTGAGGGCCACCCCCAGGCATTCCTTGGACAGGTCCAGGGATAGGGATTCCACCAGCTCCCTGGGCAGCTGATTCCAACCCTTTCCGCAAAGAAATTCCTCCTGATGTCCAACCTGAACCTCTCTGGGTGCAGTTTGAGGCCGTTTCCTCTTGTCCTGTCCCTTGTTCTCTGGGAGCAGATCCCGACCCCCATGGAGATCCTCTCAGGGAGGTGTGGAGAGCCAGAAGGTTCCCCAGGCTGAGCCCTCCCAGCTCCCTCAGGCACTCCCGGTGCTCCAGTCTCTTCCCAGCTCCAATCCCTTCCCTAAACACATTCCAGCCCCTCAATGTCTTTCTTGTGAGGGACCCATAATTCCCGTCAGAATTGAAGGTGTCCCGGCAGTGCCAAAACAGGGGGATGGACACCGCCCTGGGCCTGTGGACACAACATGGCTGGTACAAGCCATGAGCCAGTGGCCTCCTTGCCCACCTGGGCTCATGTTCAGCCACTGCCACCGGCACCTCCAAGTCCTTTTCCATCTCTCCAGCCCTTATCCACAAGCCTGGAGCATTCTATGGGGTTGTTGTGATCCAAGTGCTGGATCCAACACTTGGCTCTGTTGACCCTCACACCACTGGCCTCGGCCCACCCACCCAATTTCTATCCACATATCAAATACATATTATATATATTTCATAAATGTAGGCATGCATATTAAATAAATACAGATCTATAAAAATTTGGATCTGCTTCCAAAAGAAAGAGAAAAAAAAAAAGGCCCAACACTTCTGAGAGCGTCAGTCCATCAGATACTCACCGGGAAGACACTTAAAGGAACTCAGCTCCAACTCGGAATATATAGAATGGATAAAAATGATTCAAAGGCCCCCATCAAGGGGCAGGGGGTTGGTTTCTTGTCCTAATTGCATTGCCTACATTCCAAAGGATATCTCTCCATTATTAAAGGGTCGGGACTATTTTATGTGCTCACATCTCTTCAATTGGAATTTGGATCAATGGATGCATTACAAGCTTTGCCTTTAAGAGCCTAATAAACAACAAGATGGAAAGGAAAATTTGCTGGAAGATGACGCTTTTAAAAATCCATTTCCAGGGGAGAAAACGGGACGTGGTGAAGGGGGGTGCAACTGAACCAAAAAGCTGGAAATAAAGTTGAAAAGGTCAGGATAAACCTGAGAAAAAAGAACTTGGGGGTGTTGGTGGATGATAAGCTGGACACANATAAAATAAATAAAATAAATAAAACAACTGCTCAATACAGAAAATAAATTTATCACTAAATGAAGTAATAAATAAAAAAAAAGCCCTGGCAGTGTTTGCACTTCCAAAAAGCCCAGAGATGCTTTTAATCAGGGACTGTGGGGGAAGATTTGGGAAGGGATTTGGTTACAAAGGATTTTGATGGCTCTACTGTCCCAAATTTTGGCACATTAATTCAACTTGTGCCCAAAGACCAAACAAATTAATTCTTGCTCTCTCATTAACTCCAAATTAGCCCTTCCCACACCAGACTCCTACAGAGCAGTCTCCCTCTGCTGACACCAAACGCAGAGCAATTCCCAAACTCCCAAAAACCTCACAAAAATCTCCAGGCCAACCAGAAAAATGCAGAAAACTTCCTAAGTGAACCCAAAACTTGCCTCCAGCTTGTAGCACTGACCCGCCCTTCCACATGGTGGGATGTAACTTCCAAGGCAACTTCCACGGCATCATCATCCCCCTCTTTACATTTTTCCACAGAAAAGCGGATGGAAAAGGATTTTTATGATGCTCTAGGGCATCATTACCTGCGTGGCACCCCCCTCACCAGCAGGGAGGTACCACCAGCACCTCTAACTCATGTCCCCACTGAGGGTTTGGTCTTCATGAAGCTGCTCAGCCTCCACTACCATCCCAGGACTCCCAAATATCCCCATATGGAGCATCTCCACTCCAGTGTGTCCACAGAAAATCCTGAAGTGTCACCTTCTGAACCAAAGTTGGACCTAACACCAGACTGAAGGGAAGAAGAACCAACCAACCAACCAGATTTGCTTTCAAATTCATAAATAATCAACACCAGCACAAATGGATAAAGTAACAGCTGGAAGAGCTGGGATGGTTTTTGGCATCCCACAGCACACAGAAGCTGGAACTCCGGAAGAGGAGGAGAAGTTGTGAAGGTCACCATTACCCAGAGCACTGGGAAAAACAAGTCCTCACAGCGCTTATCCCAAGTTGATTTCCCTGGTGTTCACAGATGGGAAACAAAGGCGAAGTTTCCCCTGGGAACAACAGCACAGACACCCACAAGTGAGGGATCTGCCGAGGGTTCTCCAGGAGCTGGGAGTTGGCCACCTCACCACACGCCCTACAAACACTTTCATCCACATCATTAGGAAGTGTCTTTTCTCCCCTTATTCAACCCCAAATAATCGTCTCAGAAATCCATGTGGCCAAAGGACCATAAAACACCCCATGGCCCCATTCAGGACTCCAGAGGGAAGAAATCAAATCCATGATTTCAGCATTCTGGATCCACCTAAATCATTATCAAACCACTAAAACTGATTAGACCGATCTGGTGCTGTCCCAAAGATGGGCCATGAGCTGGGAATGGTGTGAATTGTGGGAACTGCTCTTCTCCCTGTCCCCAGTGGAGCCAACCGCAACCCGACGGGAGCCAAGACCGGTGCGATCCCATCCCATTCCATCGGCTAGGAGAGGACGGAAAGCAGAGCCTGGAGAAGAAGACTGCGAGATGGACATAATTTATACTCTCCTGCCTCTACTTTATGGCTTTCTTAATTCGGCTCCTGCTACTATTAATGTAGTTAATGTTGAGATTATATCTATTTTCTGGCGTCAGGCAGTGATTTATCCAAGCCATTTTTCCGGAGCCGGCTCCCACGCTGTTAAATCAAGCGACTGCCAATTAAGTGCTGACTGGGGAAGTGGATGCAATCTTAACAGAGATCTAACCACAAATTAATCCGGGCGTTCCAGTTCGCGAGGCCGAAGCGCTGAACCGCGCCGAGCTGAGAAAAAGGAAAATAAAAACAACCCCCAAAACAAAAGGAAAAAATAAAACCCACTACTGACTTGGAGAAGGAAACAGGGAAGTCACCTTTCCCAGTGGGATCAAGCTTGCCCATCAGTCAGGCTTTGAGGGTCATTGCTTTCGGGGCCATCACCCAGCAGTGAGAACCAGGAGGCAGGAGGAGCATGGATTGGGAGTTCAAGGGTGGGTTTGGAAATATCTGTTTGGAAGATTAAAGGTGGGAATGGGGGCTCTTTGATCCACCTCCAGGTATCCCAGAGTTCATGCGAGACCAAGTCGTCTCCAGGTTTCTAGTAGGAGAGTCCAATCACCAGGGTTAATTTTTGACGTGAAATCATAAAATCCTGGAATGGTTTGGGTTGGAAGGGACCTTAAAGATCATCTCATTCCACCTCCTCTGCCATGGGCAGGGACACCTTCCACTAGACCAGGCTGCTCCAAGCCTCATCCAACCTGGCCCTGGACACTTCCAGGGATGGGGCAGCCAAAGCTTCTCTGAACAAATCTCAAATCCCCCTGGATGCCCCAGTGCCCCAAGAGAGGATGTGCCATGATCAACAACAGCAATGCCCAGAGGTTTGCAGGAGAGATCACGGAATGTTTGAGGCTGGAAGGAATCCCTGGAGGTCTGGCCCAAGACCCTGCTCAAGCAGGGCCATCCAGAACCACCAGATGGCTTTAAACTGGCAAGAGGGCAGGATTAGATGGGATACTGGGAAGGAATTCTTCCCTGGGAGGGTGGTGAGGAACTGGAATGGAATTCCCAGAGAAGTGGGTGTCCCATCCCTGAAAGTGCCCAAGGCCAGGCTGGATGGGGCTTGGAGCAATCTGGTCCAGTGGAAGGTGTCCCTGCCCATGGCAGGGAGTGGAACCGGATGATCTTGGAAGGTCCCTTCCCACCCAAACCTTTCTATGGTTTTCAAATACATTTAAGGGGAAAGATCTCACACCAAAGCTTGGGAGGTTCTGGGGTTCCCCAGCATCTCGGTGGGACTGGCCAGGCTCCATCCCCTTGGATGCACCTGGATACCTTCTCACATTTGCACCTTCCTATGCCAGGTGGATACCAAAATGCGCATGGAGCATCTCCATGGATGTCACCATTCTGCAGGAGGACACAGCATGACCATGTTCAGGAGGTTCCCCTTTGGCAGGTGGCCACCAGGACCCACAGAAACAACTCCAAATCTGTCATCCTCCTTTCAGGAAGAGGCAAAACAGCTCTGCTCCTCCCTAGCCTGCGACTCAACCATTAGATATCCTTCCCTGCATCCATGATTTGCCTCGGGAGCCATAAGGAAGAGCAATACACGACACTGAGAGTGATTATTAATAACGGTGAGGAGTCGTTGAGATAACAGCTCATGATAAGTGGGGAATGTTTTTATGGTCCTTGAATATTGAGCAGGATTTTTAAAAATTTAAAAATAAAAGAGCAGGAGAAATCCAATCCATATGTACAGGGCAGTATAGAAATTCTGAAGATCCCGGTGTTCCAGCCACCCCAACGGCCAGGGATTAAATCAACGGACAAGAATAAAGAGGCAAAAGGCTGCAGTGTGTCCTGACAGGTGAAAAGGGACCTTTGGGGAGAACGGGAGCAATTCCTGCCAGCTGCAGAAACCTGATCTCAGGGAAACACCAACCCGAGCTCCCATCATAAATACTCAATCAACAAGGACAAACGACTTCCATGTCTCCAACACAATAAAAGGAACTTGTTTCTGAGAAGAGAAGGCTCCAGGAAGACCATAGAGCCTTTCCACAGCCTGAAAGGGCTCCAAGAGAGCTGGAGTGGGACTTGGGACAAAGGATGGAGGGACAGGACAAAGGGGAATGGCTTTCCACTGCCAGAGGGCAGGAATAGATGGGATATGGGGAAGGAATTCCTCCCTGGGAGGGTGCTGAGACCCTGGCACAGGTTGTCCAGAAAAGCTGTGGCTGCCTCATCCCTGGAAGTGTCCAAGGCCCAGCTGGACAGAGCTGGGAGCAACCTGGGACCGTAGAAGGTGACCCTCGCCATGGCAGCAGGTTGGAACAAGATAATCTTTAAAAGTCTTTTCCAACCCATATCATCTGATGGTTCCATGATTTTATGAAGGAGTTAAAAATCCTAAAGTGGCTGAAGTGCACACAGGGACTCCATGGGGACCTGGGGAAGCCTTTACACAATTTGTGCCAGTCTCCCATGGAAGCTCTGTCTTGCTCCAAAACTCCCAGTGCTTTCCATGTGCTGTGATGCCACACAATTATCCCGTCTTTACACTCAAATTAAGTCCTCAAATACCATCAGGGAATACTTTAAGCAGGACTTCAGAAAGTCCTTATTAATCTTAGCATTAAAATAATAGACATTCATCTCCAGTAATAGGTGAGCCAGCAACCTGATGAATACATTACCCTCAGGTTTTGCATAAAAAAGGATAAATTCCTTGAATTTAGCTGACAAAAACCCACTCGCACAAAGGGATTCCAGGTCACCTTCACCGCGACGGTGTCGATCCTACTGCAACCAATCGGTGAGATTAGCTCTGAACCGCTGGGGGAGAAGAGGCTGGTGAGTTTGAGTTATGCAGGCAGCCTAAAAACTATTGATTATTGTAAAGTTGGTTTACTACCACCCTTAAACCTGGCCTAAAAGTGGTATTTAAACCAGTGTCTAATTATGTAAGTTGGCTCCACAGCAGTGGAGTTTAAGCTCTTTCTTCTCCAATTTGAAGCCTCATCCAGGTTCTTTTTGGTCACATCGTTGGTTATTTTTTGGGGAAATCCACCACGGGTTAAGTGCTGCACAAAGCATAATGTGAAGAACATCTTGGTCCCGCGATCCAGGGTCGTAACTCACCCTCGGAACCAGGTCCTCGGCCAAATCCTATTTTAAATCACATTTTAACATTGATTCAATTAATGCAGCTCTTGCTAAACCAGATGATTTCTGAGTCTCCTCCTGACCATTGCGTGTTCTTGGTTGGGTTTAAACATGGTCAAGAAGTTGAGCTCAATCCCAGCTTTTCCCTCTTTTCATCTTGATGGCACCTGAAACCACCTGAAGGTGGTTTCTTCCCCAATAATTAACCCCCAGAAGCAATAATTCTCAACTGTGGGGATGCTCCTCTAGGTCTGATTTATTTCTTTCAAATCCCATTGGAATATCCTGCATCCACCCATGTCCTGCTCTCCGTGGCCTCAGGACAAGCGGGTTGGAGAAGGAGCTTGTCCCGGTTTTCATGATCCTGATCTCATGTCCTCGTGAGGAGATGCCAGGAGGAGCATGGCAAGGAGCTCACGCTCCAAAGGGCTCAACAGGAGACTGTGGGGATGGAAAGGTCCAACAGTGGGAAGGGAAAACTCCTGAAATGGGCTCACCTGCAGATGGGCAACATCCCAAACTTACAGTCCCACCACCATGAGCTCTGGTGGCATCAAAGGCATTTTCCCAAAGTTTATTTAATCCCATCCCTACGCGGACGGGCTCCAACACTTCTTGTTGAAGTAACACTTTGTGAGTTGTCCGAGCTGGTTCCATGGGAAGTTTTGCCATGGGAATGTCCATCACAAATGACCCCAAGTGACCACAGCTAACAAGACCCTTCCACCACTGGAATTACACCCATCAGGCTTCAATCCCCTCTCCCTCTTTCCACACCTTTTATCCTGCTCCTCGTGACAGCTGTCAACAGATCCTTGGAGCTCAAGCAACATCCAAGGACCCAAGAGTGGGAGAAGCTGCTTTGAGCAGGATGAACCTGAGCTCCATTTATCCCGGCTGTCTATTCCACAGCTGAAAAATCAGAGGAACAGACTTCAATGTCTCAAAATGAAAAAAAATTCCGACGTACAAAATCCTTTGAAAGCGGCTCCAAATTAAGAGCTCCATCGAGGCTGTCAAGCCCCCGCGAGCTGAGTCTACAGCACCTTGCCTGGGAAGAGGGAGCTCAGCCCATTTATTTGGATGATGAAAGCAAAGGGATCTAAAAATTGCACTCCTTCGTTAATGAGCAGCCGAAGGGATCCGTAAGCATAATTCCAGAGGCTGGTAATATTTTATATAATCGGCAAGTGGTTTAAATTGAAAAGCCCCAACTGAATCAATATTTACTGCATTGAAACGAAATGAATAGTAATAAGTCACTAAGCTCCCTGTCCTGTTTCATAAAATAAAAAATTATAAAAATGAGCACAGGCGCGGAGCGACCATCGCATCAACTTTTACGGCACTCGGGGAGTCATAACCGACTGTTCTCATCAAATCCAAATTGTAAAAAACCTGCCCAAGGAAGCCTCACTTCAGCAGCGCCGACGGGAAAAAAAAAAGGGGGAAAATAGGAGGCGAGAGTTTCACCAACGCAGGCAAAAAGGCTCCCAAAGCTGCACTCCCCGGGCAGGCAGAGCATTCCTGGATGCTCCACAAAGCCCTTCCTACTGGATTTCACACTGAGGATTTGCCAAGGTGCCTCCCAGATGGATCCCAGCCTCCGGAGGATTTTGCCACAGCTGTAGATGCGGCCAATGCAACCGCTGCCCTTCCTCACGTTTGCAGGTTGGTTGGTGTCACCTGTGCACAGCTGGGAGTGATGCAGATCCATGAGGAGCTGCCCACCAGGATGTGCTGGGACTGGAAAGCAGGTCTGGGCTAAGATTCATGCTGCCTGATTCCCTGTCCATCCACAAACCCAAGGATGACACAAGATTTAATGTCAGGGATTACAAACAAGGGCAGCACATTCGGTCAGTCCTGCTGGATTGAAACAGGTTGCCTGGAGATTTTGTGGACTTCCCATCCCTGGAAGTGTCCAAGGCCAGGTTGGATGGGGTTTGGAGCAATCTGGGATAGTGGAAGGTGTCCCTGTCCATGGCAGGTGGTGAAACTGGATGGTGTTTAAGGTCCCTTCCAACCCAGAACCATCCCATGATTCCATGATTCTAATCCCACACCTTCACACAATGTACAAAGAAGTCCTTTTTTCCTGCTCCTTATTCATCAGCTTTTTATTCTTAAAAACCCGTGAGTTCAGAGAAACAGACACTGAGGAGCTGAGTGTGTCCAGAGAAGGGAACGTAGCTGGGGAAGGGTCTGGAGCACCAGGAGCTGCTGAGGGAGCTGGGTGGGGGGCTCAGCCTGGAGAAAAGGAGGTTCAGGGGGGACCTTCAGGCTCTCCACAACTCCCTGACACAAAGGTGGAACCAAGTGGGCTTACCCAACCCAAATGATTCTATGATTCCACACCCTAATTTGGGTTGAAACAGCGTTATTTTAGATGCAGAAGAGACCAGGAATTTTTGAGAGGGAGGGAACAGGAAAACACTCCCGCTGTCTCCCACAACTCCCACAGAGTTCCTTCCCGTGACACAAATAACATTCCCCCTTTGCCCCCTTTTATCCTTGCATTTAAAAAGGAATTTAAAGCAGCAGAGACGTCACCTTCAACACTCCCTGCTCCTCCTTATTGAGCCATAAAACCTTTTCCCATATAAAATATCCTGAATTGGAATAGCTTTGGGGTTTCCCCAGAGATTCACCCCTCATTGCCTCCATTAACATCCTCCTTCCCACACCAGAGGATGGCAGGAACACAGACCTGGATTCACTACCAACAATTCCAAAAGCCATTATTAAATCTCCACTCATTTTGTGGGGGATTAAAGGAAATTATTTGCAATCAAAACGTTATTTCAACTCAGAAAACCATTCCTGCTCACAGACAGGTGGCCACGGGATCCGTGCCAACTTCGGGAATCCCTCTGCTCTTTTTTTCCCACTTTCCCAGCTTTAACAGCTGTGACCTCTCAGACCTCCCCGTATCCTCCTGCAAATCCTCCTTCCAGGCGAGCCCGGAGGGCAGCAGGAGCTGCAGATGCTGCGGAGCCTGACTGGCACCTGGGGATGGATGGATGGATGGACCGGGAACAGGGAAGCTGCCGGACACAGATGGTCGGCTTTGCCAGTGCCAAGGGTGGTGGCGAATCCGGCCTCGTGCTAAAATCCACACAGAGGTGCCAGGATCCAGCCCAGGAAGAGCCAAGGGGAGACTGGATAGTCCTGCATCATCCACACATTCCCTAACGGAATAAGACCAAGGTTTGGAGGGAACACAATGGTTTCATCCCAAAGGAAGCTCCGTCAGACAGAGAACTTGGGTGTAGAAAGAGGAAATCTCAGTGCTCTGCTGGGGAGAGACCAGACCTGGTAGGAGGGATATTAGTTGGTATTAACAAGCTAATTCCAATTATTTCCAAGGCAGCAGAGGGAAATAAACACCCAGGGACTGAGAAAGCTGATTACATAATCCCAGAATAATTTGGGTTGGAAGGGACCTTCAAGATCATCTCGTTCCAATCCCCTGCCACAGACAGGGAACCTTCCAGCAGATCTTCCAAACATTATATAGATTTTGGATATGAATATATAATTATGTAGGAATTTTACTCCATGTTGAGTACAACAGACGCTTAAACTCAACAGGAAATTTCATTAACTCAGCCCAAGGGTGAAATCCGACCCATGGGGAAGATGTACAAATTCCGTCCTTCCTTTCTTTCCTTCCATTGCATGAAGCCCCTTCCAGCTCCTAGAAAATGGATCCTGGGGCCCAATGAAGCTCTCGGAGATCTTATTTAGGATCCCTCTGCATTTGCCAATCCAGGTGCTTCCCCCATCTTTTTTACAGTATTTTCTATCTTTTTGGGGGGGATGTTCCTGTACAGGGCCAGGAGCTGGATTTGATGATCCTTCCAGCTCAGGATACTCCCTGATTTCTCCCACCAGGATGAAACAGATGGATCCATCCTTCAGCCTGAAAGAAGCCTAAATGTTTACTTAGCCTGGACAGAATTAATCAGTGGAAAACGATGCTCTGGCACTTGCCAAGTGACCTTTTTTGCCCCCAAAAACCGGACTGCTCATTCCTGAGCTCCGAGACCTGCCCGGGCACAGCCCGGAGCTCAGCCCAGATGCCGGCACCAGTTGGACTCGGCTCAGCGCAGCAGCACACGAAGAGGTTTAAAGGAATTTATCCCAATTTTATCAGGATAAGAAGTAATTCAGGGAATTTAGGCCTCGTGGAGCTGTCATTCAGGCATGCTCCGCTTCCCCCTTCTTCCTTTTTTGGGTGTTTTTTCTTTTAAATTCCAACTTTCACACTGGAATTGGCACAGGAAAACTTCGGGGTTCGATCTGCTAAAAGGTTGGAGAAGTTACGACCCTTTGCAGGGAAAACCATCTGGGAAAAGGGTGGAAAAAGAGCAGCTCTGCCATTACTAATCTCTTATTAAGAGTAGAAATTTAGGAATTA
Organism: Mystacornis crossleyi; assembly: GCA_013400655.1. Classification (NCBI taxonomy): domain Eukaryota; kingdom Metazoa; phylum Chordata; class Aves; order Passeriformes; family Timaliidae; genus Mystacornis; species Mystacornis crossleyi. The sequence goes on along the minus strand of VYZQ01003563.1, from coordinate 34,085 downwards.
AATACATTCCTCCCTTCCACAGCTGTCACTGGCAGGTGAAAAAACAGGGAGTGTGTAAATACCCAGCACTGGAAAATATATTCCAAATGGGATGGTGTTAGGAGAGATAATTAGCCCTAGAAAAACCACTTCTAAAAGGTCCAAACCACTTCAAAATGAGTTTTAAATACAGCATGTGGCCAGTTTGGAAAACTTTATGCACAGGGAGATTTCATCTGGCCAAGCTACTCTGTTGCTGTCGAAGTCCGGGTAAGAAAAGGCGAATAACATTCCATAAAATTTATATTATTTAAAATTACAGCTGATGTTCGGGGAATTTGGATGGAGAAAAGGAAGAGTTGAACTTGGAACTTCATGGTCCCACGACAGATTTTATCCTGAAGCACCTGGGCAGGAATAAATGGATGCCCTGGGACAGAGTGAGCAGTGCCAAGAAGGTAAAAGGGCTTTAAAGATCAGCTCCAAATCCCAACAGGACCATGCTCAGTCCCTGGGGGATTTTGAACAAGATGTATCCCAAGACTGGATGAAGAAGGATCAATCCTCTTCTTCCTTCCCATGGCATCCGCCCTGGTTGCCTGGAGCCCATTTGGGTCTGGACCCTGCCCACTCATCCATAAAGAACAGCAGCACAGCCAAAATTAACATTTTTTATGGAATCATGGGATGGTTTGGGTGGGAAGGGACCTTAAAGACCATCCAGTTTCACCCCCCTGCCATTGGCAGGGACACCTTCTACTACCCCAGGTTGCTCCACGCTCTGTCCAACCTGGCCTTGGACACTTCCAGGGATGGGGCGGCCACAACCTCTGCCAGGGCCTCACCACCCTCCCAGGGAAGAATTCCTTCTAGCCCTGCCCTCTGGCAGTGGGAAGCCACTCCCTGTGTCCTGTCCTTCCATCCCCTGTCCCAAGTCCCTCTCCAGTTCTCCTGGAGCCCCCTGAGGCACCGGAAGGGGCTCTAAGTTCTCCCTGGAGCCTTCTCCTGTCCAGGTTGGACACTCCCAGCTCTTCCAGCCTGGCTCCAGAGCACTCAGAGAATTTTTTGATTTTTTCCACCTTGGCATGGGAATGACCATCTCCAATCTGGTGTCCCAGCACCTGGAGGTGACACTCATCATTGAAGATCTCTTGGACTACCTGAGCCCACATTTTAACCTCTCTCACCAGAGCTCCTGCATCAGTCAATCCATCCCCGACCTAAAACCGCTGATCATAGCCACAAACTCCCAACTTTTAATCCCTCTAAACCTTTGCACTATGGATGTTCCGCTTTTCTCTGACAGCTTCTGGACTTGGAAAGCATGGAAAGGCCTCACAAAAGAGGAGGAAAAGAAATCCTGGCTCATGAAAACCGCTCCTGACCAAATCTCCTCAAGCCACCCATGCATGTGCTCTCAGGCTATTAGAAACCCTAAGGAAAATATATTAACTCAAAATTCCATGGGAATGGAATCGGAATGGAATGGGGGAGAAGCAAAGTCAGGAAGATGTTGCCCAGGAGCTCGCTGAGAAGTGGCACCACTACAAACACCTCTGCTCTGTGACACAACAGAAGCGAGGCCCTACATGGTGGTTTTATTCCCTACGGGATCTTTCCCCTCGGTTTGTCCAGCCCTGGGGGCTGGGAATGCTTGTGTAGCACCCCGATGGAACTGGGAAACGGTTCCTCACCCCAAACCTCTCATGACTCCCCTGCACCTCTCCAAACACTTCCTGGAATGCAGAGTCTCCTTTTTTTATCTCATTTATCATCTCAGTTTATCTTTTTCCATAGGATCCTCTGATTGCAAACTCCATCAGGGTTCCAGAATCTCCTTGTCCCTGACCCACAGCATTCCAAAAGTAGTGGGGACCCTTCAGAGTAGATCTCCAGGGCCAATTTGGTGCTGAGGACCCTAAATTGCAGAGGACTGCAAATCAAACACATTCCAACAAAATAACATCCTTTGCTTTACTCTTGCCTGGCCTTGACAATCCACAGTCCACAAGGAGCTGCTGAACATCCTCGGGAAAGGTTTTATCTCCCTGGGGTCAAGTTTCAGGCTCCAGGACGGGTCTGTGAAGCCCAACAACTAGAGATGTCTCACTCAGGAGAGCAATTTTCAAATGCTGTCCTGGCCCGGATGAAAATCCCGCTGAGGATGCCACCGATTCCGGTCGGGAACGGTGGCACTGTGCTCTCCTACAGCGCTTTTGCACCATCACAGTTCAGTTTGGGGAGGGGAAAAAAAAGAGAGGAGGAAGACACTCCAATTATGTTATCCAAGCTATGGACTGGATGACTTCCAGATCATTTCCATCCAACCTGGGCATTTTAGGAGGAATGTTTTCACAAAAAAAAAGAGTAGACATTGGAATGGGCTGCCCAGGGAGGTGGTGGAATCCCTATCCCTGGAGGTGTTCAAGGAACGATTGGACGTGGCACTCAGTGCTCTGGTATGGGTGACAAGGTGGGGATCAGTCACAGGTTGGACTCGATGATCTCGGAGGTCTTTTCCAACCTAAATGATCCTGGGATTTTGTAATCTCATGCCAAAGGGTGCAAAAAATCCAACACTTCATGAGGCAGAAAGCCAGTGCCAGGTTGGGGGCTCTCAATGGATTATGCTGTAAAAGCCCTTTCAGATCATCAAATCCAACACAGCTCCAGCATGGGAGGAAGCTGCAAGACCTCCCAGGAAGAAAAGATCCATGTTTATGGAATACTGGGCTCCCCAAAAAGGATGCTCTAGGCTCCAGAGAAGAGCTGATCCAAGATCCACACAACACCCTGCCGAGTAAATAACCCCTCACTGTCCCCGGGATCGGATGTGGCAGTTTTCTTTTTAATGGAATCCATTTGAAACGCGACGACTCCATTAACCAAAATTAAAAAAGGAAAATCCCATTATTCCTAAGGATGTTCATGTGCATTTAGAGCTGGTCATTAACCCCTGAGTCCCGCTTTTATTTTGGTTTCATTACTTCCTCTGAAGTGGAGCTCGATTACTGCGGCCGACCCTGCGAGGAGGGAACAGGAGCGCTTCCCCCAGCGCCGGCAGCCTGGAATTCATGGAAAAGCAGGAAAAGTACAACCTCCCAGCATAAAGTTGCCCAGGAATTGGACGGGACTGGGGAGACTGGGAGGGTGGTGGGGTCAGGGCAGGGAGTGGGGGTGGTGGAGTCCCTGAATCCCACTGGAAAGCTGCACAACTTGGATCTGCTGCTGAGTTTGCCGGGTGGGAAAGAAACCGGCTGGGAGAGATGTTTGGAGGAAGGATAGGGGGAAAAAAGAGGAAAAAAACTGAGAAGTGGAATAAGAAGGAAAAAAAGGAAAGGGGGGGGAAAGAGAAATAAAGGAAAAATATGAAAAAAGATTTAAAGGGGGGAAGGAAAATAGGGGAAAAAGGAAAAACAAAAAAAAGGAAAGGGAAAAATGAAAAAAGGGGAAAATGGGAAAAGGAAAAAGAGAAAGGAAAAAAGGAGGAAAGGGTAAAAGGGGGAGAGAGGAAAAAAGAAAAAAGGAAAGAGGAAAAAGAAAAAGGGAAAAAGGAAAAAAGAGAGAAAAAATGAGGAAAAGGGAAAAAAGGAAAGGAGGGATGGAGATAAAATGGGAAAAGAGAAAAAAAGGAAAAGGAAAAAGAGTTAAAAGAAGGACACGAAGGGAAAAAAGGAAATAGAAAAAAGGGAGAAGGGAAAATAAAAATGAAAAAGGAAAAAGGTAGGAAAAGGTAAAAAAAGGAAAAAGAGAAAAAGGCAAAAAGGCAAAAAAGGACAGAATGGAAAAAAGAAAAAAGAAAAGAGGAAATTGGAAAAAGAAAAAAGGAATAAAGCAAAAGAGAAAAAACAAGGGGAAAGAGAAAAAAGGGAAATGAGGGCAGCAGATAAAAGGAGAAAAGAAAAAAAGGAAAAAGTGGAAAAGGGACAAAAGGAAAAGAGAAAAAAGGCAAAAAGATGAAAAAGGAAGAAGACAAAAAAGGAAAAAAAAGATGAAAAGTAAAAGGGGGAAAATCTAGAAAAAGGGAAAAGAAAGAAGACAGCAAAAGCAAAACAAATTAAAAAGCGGAAAACAAAAAAGGAAAACAGGAGAAAAGGAAAATGGGAAAAGGAAGAAGAGAAAGAAAGTAACAAGAAAAAGGGAAAGAGGAAAAAGAGAAAAGAAAAGAGGAAATGAGGAAGAAGAAACAGAAATAAATAAGAAATAAAAAGCAAAGGAAGACAGAAGAGAAGAGTGAGTTTTCCTCAGTCCGTCTCTCGGGAAGAGGGGGAGCTCCAGGAGCAGGGAGGATTAATCCCAAGCTTTGCCCCAAAGAGGTGCCATTGTTTTTTAAAGCCTCTAAACCAGTCCAGAACAGAAACTGGATTATGCTGGGCCAGATGTCAGGGCTGCTCCGAAACAATCCGGGTTGTGCATCTCATCCCAGCCTCATTAAAGGGATTAAAAGTACTTCCCATAGAAACAAAAAATACGGATTTCCAAATGGGAGTCACTGTTCCCTCCCGCCTGTAACGGCTCCAATCCCAGCAGATGAATTTCACTTTAATGAGATGTCATTTTGGAGAATGGTTTAACATCTCTTCAAAAAAAATCCGAGGCCTAAAACCTCGTCAAACCACGTCGGGATTATTAAAAGAAAATTTACCACACAGACAAAATAAAATCAAACAAAATAGGAGCCGCCAATTCGCAGAATCCATGACACGGCCGTTTTTAAATGTGATGGAAAAGGCTTTCCAAGTTATCTGCTTAACCACAGGCTTTCTGTTTACTTCTCACTTTCATGTCAAATGAATTTGGGAAGAAAAAAATTGACAGGAACTTTAAGGCCATTCGTCACATTCCGACTCCGTTCGCAGATTAACGCGGCAAAAGCCGGGAAGGCGGAGGGGGGATTTCATCATCTTGATAAAAGGAAATTAACTCCCGGTGTCCCAACCTCTGCCCTCTGCTCACGATTCCTCAGTGCAGGGAGATCCCAGAGCAATTGGCACGGGAAGGTAAAGTCCCACCACAGCAGCATCCCAATTAAATAAACAACATAAAAAGCTGTGCTTGAAACCCCCCAAAATTGGGAGATGGAACCACTTGCACCACTTAAAAGCATTTGCCCCACAACACCAGTCCAGTTTGTGCTCCAAACTGGTCTGTGGGACACTGGGATCCCACCTCTTGGACCCCAGACAGTACAGACCGGTGGAAAAAATAAATGGATCAAGGAGAGAAGACGGCGTTTGCTGAGATCTTTAAAATCTCCATCCCTGTCTGCTCACAATATATGGGAACGTCGATTAAAGCCTCTCCTGTCGGAGCGCTCGGCAATTTTCCGCCGTGGAAGCCGACGTTAACAGTTTTCCCCATTTTCTTTGCAACTTTTCAGATCACACCCCAGAACCAGAGAAATATGGATTTGCTCCGTCCACCATGAATTATAGTCCCAAACTCCACTCTCCGTTGTAAGCTCCAACCAGTGATCTTCCAAGATCATGAACAAAGAACCCTGGAATGGTTTGGGTTGGAAGGGGCATTAAAAACCATCGAGTTCCAATCATGGGCAGGGACACCTTCCTCTATCCCAGGCTGCTCTGAGCCCTGGCCTGNCCATGGCAAGTCTACCACACCGTTCTGTGGGAATGAGATATAGGAACTGGAACGCATCCAGCGGGCAACGCACAACTCTATCTCGTAACCCAAGATTCCCATTCCACAATGTCTCCCTTCCCCAAGGATTCAGGGAGAAAGGGTTAATTACATGCTGACAGCACACCAGGACTGGCACCTGGAGCTCCACTCACTCCGGAATAACATGGAAAATAATCTACGACAGAGGAGAAGCCAAGTGCCCTTCCCCACCACACAATCCCGTTGTCTCAAGGTGGTGAAATCACTTCTGCAGGGAAACTTGTAACAGCACTCAAGCAATGTCAGAAAAATGGGAAGAAAAATCAGGAAGGCTTTCCTGGGTATGGATGACAGTAGGACTGCATGAAACGGATGGTACCATCCCATGGAAGTGTTCAAGGCCAGGCTGGATAGAGCTTGGAACAACCTGGTCGAGTGGGTGGCATCCCTGCCCATAGCAGGCGTGTTGGAACCAGATGCTGCTCCAAGGTCCCTTCTAACCCAAACCATTCCAAGATTCTCTGAACTGGATCATGAGTTGGGTCAGCCGGTCGGCAACTGGTACCTAAGAAATGTTAAGGGAGCAAAAAGAAATTGGAAACCCAGACCCAGTCACTGTGAAGGAAAGGGAAGGGATGGGACAAGGAGGTCGGTGTGTCCAAGCGACCTGGAACACAACATCCCAACCTCCTGCAGAGGGTGCCTGGAAGGGATGGTGGTTCCTCCTCCTCTTGGATGTTTGGCCATATGTCCCTTTTCCCAGGGAAGTGGCCGTTGCATCCACCACTGTGGCTGAGCCCAGTTTCAAAACCTGAATCACCCACTTCATCTTTCGGCTCTAATCCCTAAAGGCTTCAGATCTTTGAAACCTGGGGAAAAAATCCTTGTAATCACCATATCACCGAATCATTTAGGCTGGAAAAGAACATCAAGTCCAAACTTTGACAAATCACCACCTTGCCAACCGGACCAGAGCACTGAGTGCCACATCCAGTCATTTCTTGAACACCTCCAAGGGATGGTGACAACTGTTTCCATCTTAATCCGTTCAACACGCTCCAGGCCACGGAACAGAACAAAAGAGAAGAAAATAAAAGGAAGAAAGAAAACAAAACTAAACCACATGAGCGAATCCTCTGCTGACAAGTTCCTTTCTCCTGAGCTGGCATTTCTCTGACAAATGTTGGATTATCTTGTTCTTTACTTATTTATAGTGCTGGAGGGGTAGGATTGTCCCTCAAGAGGCGCCGCAAAGTTTTGAGGAAGAAATATCAGAGTTTCCCCAGCAGTGCCAGACACAACTCATTATTTGCAGACAGGTGACTTTTGTTTTTCACACTTGCAGCAGGATTTGAGAAGAAAACTCTTCAAAGTGGGTCAGTGTTTCATTCCCCCACTGGGGGTCTATAAACTCAACTCAAAGGTCTCTCTGCTCCCAAAAACGTATCTTAAAAGTGGTTCTGGCTCTCCAGAGGGAGAACTGGAGTCTTCTGAAGGAGTTTATAGAATCCTAGAATATTCTGAGTTGGAAAGGATACACAAGGGTCATCTAGTCCAACTCCTGGTCCTTCACAGGACACCTCAAAAATCCCACCCTATGCTTGAGAGTGTTGTCCAAATGCTCCTTGAGCTCTGGAAGCCTTGGGACTATGACCACTTCCCTGGGGATCCAGCTTCTCTGGGAAACCTGTGCAATGGCCTCACCACTCTCACAGGGAAGAACTTCTTCCTGATATCCAATCCAATGCTACTCGTTTTCAGTGGGAAGCCATTCCCCTTTGTCCTGTCACTCCGTGCAAAAATTCCCTCTCCATCTTTCCTTTCAGCCCCTTCAGCCACTGCAACTTGCAATGAGGTCACCCTGAAGCTTCTCTTCTCCAGGCTGAACAATCCCAATTCTCTCAGCCCTTCCTTGTAGGAAAGGTGCTCCATGCCTCTGATCATCAACCCCAGAAGGCTTCTGCTGCCCCTGTGCAAGGTCTAGGACACGTGGACATCCCATTTCTTTAGTGGCCACATCCACACGACCCATGGAAAGAGGTTGGAAGCAGGAGCAGCATCACTGCCATCTCTCAGCACGACGCTTCATCCATCCCAACTCCTCCGTGGCAAATCTTTCATCTCTTTTTCAGCAGAGAGAGGCTGTGAGGAGAGAGGACATCTCCCTCCAGGATTTTTAAGGGATGATCAACCTCAATGTCACCAGGAGCAACCAAAATTTAAGGCCAGCAAATCGCAGCCCTTGTGAGCTGCGCTCCTGGCAAAGCCGTGGGAGATAAGGGGGAGGAGTGAAAAGGAGAATCAATAAATCTTAACCTCATTCACAATGATCTGGAGCTCTTATTAAGTAAATTAATTTAAGTTAATTTAACTCGATCATGACTCCCGATCACAGTGATTTAGTGAGGGGGAAATTGCATTAGGAAAGGCCACACTCACCAGATAGAAGAACGGAAGAAAATTAGATCCACTTAGCAATGTGAATTAATATGGAAATAGCAGGTGTAAATTTCACCTTATCAAGAGAGTGAAAATTATCTTCATAAATTTGGAGAAATAGGCCCCGAGTTGCTTATAAATCTATTTAAAACAAAAATATTACAAAAAGTGGAGTAAAATTAATTTAAAATATACTCCAACCTATCGCCTCGAAGAAAAGTCAGCAGCAGGGCCGAGTTTAATGCAACCCAGCAAGAAGGGGAGAATGGAATTCATTCCCTAGGGATTGGTATCAGGTACCTCCAGCAACTCTCCCTGTCACTCATTTCCCAAAGCCACATCCCTCTTTGTTTTAGTCTGGTTATTTGGGGGTTTATTGGAAAAAAGGGGAACATCCTGGATGTCCCAAAGAGGTAAAACCCTGGCACATCACTTCCAGATATGCAAAAACCTGGACTTCATGGAAGAAATTGCTCCTTGGTGCCAGCTGGGAACCAGTCTGGGAGCAGCACTGGAGGGCAGCACCACCAGTTGACATCCCACTGCTGGCTTCAGGGAAAGTGGATATTAAAAATATCAAATTATTTTTTTTAATTATAATTATTAAAATGAAAAATATTACAGAAATATTACAAATAATTGACTACTCAGAATGAAAAATAAAACTGAAGTGACTAAAGGAGTGTCCCACCATCACCAGAGCTGCTCCTTGTTTTGGGAAGAGCAAAAAAAATCAGGAAAAAAGCAGCATTTGGAATGTTGCTTGTGACAGATCCAAGATGATGATAGGAACGATGGAGCAAAAACTCCGGTAAAAACTCCAGGAGAAGCATTTGCCATGTGCTTCCTCCAGACAGGCCGGATGATTGATCACCCCCAACGAAGGTAATTGGGAGACGGAGATTTATGGCTTCTTTAAAACATAATTGTTTTAATTTGCTGATGGCATTTTATCAAGATTTGTCTGAAGCAGCTGTAAGATCTAAACTACACCAATTTAATGAAGTCGGAGATTAATATGGAGAAAATGATCCTACAAGTAGGAGCTCTCGGCCAATTGCGGCGGAACGAGGTCGCTCCTTGGAAAATCACCGCTGGGTTCAGCTAGAGCCACCACCCAGATCCCAGAGGTTCCTGCTCTGAATTCCATGCCGAAAGCTTCTCCCCTCCTTGATTCTCACCGTGGATCCTCCATCCATCAACCATCCAGACCTGGAGTAGCAAGGTGTGAGGGAAGAAGCTGAGCCCAACAGAAGGAGGATAAGTTGCTTTCTATTAACTAAGGCTGAAAGTCATAGAATCATGGATTGGTTTGATTTGGGAGGGACCTTCAAGACCATCTTGTTTCAACCTCCTGCCATGGGCAGGGACACCTTCCACTACCCCACGTTGCTGCAATCCCCATCCATCCTGGCCTTGGACACTTCCAGGGTGGTGAGGCCCTGGCACAAGTTTCCCAGAGAAGCTGTGGCTGCCCCATCCCTGGAAGTGTCCAAGGCCAGATTGGAGCAACCTGGAATAGTGGAAGGTGTCCCTGCCCATGGTAGGGGGTTGGAACTCATGGATCTTAACGGCCCCTTACAACCCAACCATCCTGTGATTCCATGAAATTACAGGATGATGGAGCGGGCAAAAAATTACATGGTTTGTTTCTGGAAAGGGAAATGCAAGAATTTGGTCGCAAGGATGTGCAAATGGAAGTGGCACCTCCAAGTCGAGCAGTAATTGAAGGAGACAACCCAGAACAAAAGGAGACGTGTGGATCTCAGGGATGATGCCCAGGAAAATATCAAAGACAAAAGTAGAATGGGAAGACAAAGAAGGAGGTGGTGCAGGTAAGGCTGACCATGAGCCCAAAAGGATCCCAGCTTCCATACTGGAAGAAGCACTTTGAGACCAGTAGAGTACAGGAGATGAGGAGTTTCTCAATCACGAGCTTGGAAAACATAATAATGGACCCAACCTTTTTTTCCAGTCTCTCTGTTTATGCCATTCTTCACTTCATCACCCTGAACTCTTCCAAAACCAACTGTCCCTTCAGATACCGACTTGTGAATCTCAAAATTCACTTTTAAAGGAAAAAATCAGGCCAAGTCAGGCTTTAAAAACAATCACCACGAGTTTTGTCCCTCCGCAGCTCTACCATAAAAGCCATCAATCCTCAGGGCATTTCTGGGAAACGGCTCTTGGAGGAAACCACCTGGAGCAGGGAGAACAAAGCCAGAGAAGAGCAGAGCAGGCTCTCTTTTCCCAAAACATTGCCCAGGACTCCTGGCATCTCAGGGGGAGGACAAGTTATTCCTGACCTAAAAATGGCCAAAATCTGTATTTTCACCAAACCCATCACTTCTAATTGCACCTTGTCCTAAAGAATCAGTTATTTTAACAACCTTCCTGCTTCTACAGAAGCTCCAGGCCTTGTTGTGGCCTCTGAGATGCTCCCCGGAAAGATCTCCACCTCTACAGATTTAGGAATATTCCAACTCAAGGTTATGGCACCTTCAGTGCCTCCCTTCTCTAGGCAGTGACAAAATATTTCCTGATGTTCCACCCATCCAGATAATTGGGAATAAGCCAGTTTGGGACAGCACCTACATCCTGGTGTAGGTTTGGAGCATCCAACATGCTCCCCTTCATTACCAACATCCACATGTTTATTCATCCTCTTTTCAGCTTATTTAACTGCTCCATGGAAACAATTAATTCCAAGAGGGAATAAATAGGAAGCCACAGGCGTAAGCTGTTGGCACCAGCTCAGGACAATATAATTCCTAATATGATTTCACACTTTAAGTCAATAAACTCTGCGTAGACCAAACAAATACAGAAATTAAATGGCGAAGACACAACGAAAAAACACAGAGCCAATGTGGGAGGTCCCGTGGCTCCCACATCCCAACCAGATGCATTCTAGGGATGGAAGAATCACCTGGATGTCAGAGGACGCCTAGTCTTCCACGTGGGAATGGGGCTGGTGAAGGATGATAAGGCTGGAGACATCACGTTCTTCTTCACGATCCTGTAACGCGTCTTTATCACCTTGCTGGCTGGGGGGCTCCTTATGAAGTGGAAGTTGGATCCTAGGAGAAAAAACATGGAAAAAACAGGCTTAAAATTCAGGTGTGGATGGGACAGGAGGGATTTCACTGACATCCTCACAGAATCATGGAACTTTAAAGGTCAGAAAAAACCTTTAAGAACATCAAGTTCAACAGTCATTGGTCCCACATCCAACTTAAATCCTACATCCAACTTTTTAGCACCTGAAAAAAGGGGTGAAGTTTCAGGAATGGGACCACCATGGCTGATGGTAACAGGAAGGTCCTGATAGACTTGGGAGTGTTTGGCTCCACCAGCCCATCAGCAAAACTCTACCACAGGAATCATGGATTCGCCAACAATACCTTGGTGCCAACATCCACACTGGAAATAAATGTATGCCTTTAATCCTCGGCATTTTCATCATATTTTTCATCCCTGCAAGTGCTGAAGTCTAGGTTGGACGGGGTTTGGAGTAACCTGGGATAGCGGAAGGTGTCCCTGCCCACAGCAAGGAACTGGATGAACTTTAAGCTCCCTTCCAACCCTACCCATTCCCGGATTCTCCATGTTGCAGGATGATCTACATCCCGGATTATTCCGCGGAATGTTTCGTGCAATTAACAGTTCTACGTTTGACTGTGGTTTTCCTCCACGAGCCGTTTTTTTTTTCCCCAAGCTTTCAGGAATGCACCTAATTGCCCGACTTTTATAACATACAGCTGTAACTGCCCAGATAATTAAAGCTGACACTCCATGCTGAGCCTCGGCCTCCGGGTTTTATAACTGATTTAAAGGGCCGGCTGTTTTTCTTGGAGATCCTCTCATTAAAATTATGGACAGGTTGGGAGGGGAAAAGTGGGATCGTTATTTCCGCTGAAAACATTAGACCCATCCCCATGTTTGTCTCTGTGAGAGGAGGGAGAATAAGGTGGATTCCTAGTTAAACTAATCAAAATAGGGAAATACATTTTAGAGCTGATACCATTTCCTAGAAAGGAGGGAGCAGCTCCACCATTTCCCTGGAACAGTGGCAACATCAATCCACAGCTTTACAGTTTCGTACAGGGAGTATTTTCCTTCTTGAGCATTCCCAATGAGTTGATGACTTGTGTTGGCTTTGGGAGGGATCAGGCAACACAAATATCCATTCCCAAACTCAGCAAAAAAGTTACAACTCCTGGTGATGGGAAAAGGGGAAAACCAGGCTCTACCATGACAGAAAAATCACTGGAATTTTTCATATTAAAGATGATGCTCACAACGTTCTGCAATCTGAACCCATGGGATAAATCATGGAACTAAAGAATCTTCCAAGTTCTCTTCCAGTAGAAAGCATTTGATGATTCAGTGACTGGAGGAATTGCAGCCGCTTTAGAGGTGAGGAACTTTAGAGGTCACTTCAGAGGGGAGGTAAGAGGGAGAGAGAAAAGAACACGGAAAGCAAACAGGATTTCATTGCTCCTTCCCTGTCCTGTGATTTTTTTGTAGCAGATCAAACTCTTCAGGGCAGTGACCAAACACCTGCGTGGGCTTTTAAAGCCTTTGCAAGGTTGAAGCTCTAATTACAATTAAAATTGCTCCCAAGTACTGGCAAACTTGGAGCCTTTTCCTTCAGGGAACTGTATTTAGGACAGGAAAATGGGAACAATAAAAGGACAGAGGTGCCAAGCCCTGCAAGGCATCAACACCACACACACGATGAAATCCCAGCTACGGTGACGGTGGGACTGTCCTGAAACCATGGAATCATAGATTGGTTTGGCTTGGAAGAGACCTTAAAGACCATCCAGTTCCACCCTCTGCCACGGGCAGGGATACCTCCCACTATCGCAGGTTGCTCCCAGCCCTGGCCAAGCTGGCCTTGGACACTTCCAGGGATGAGGCAGCCACAGCTTCTCTGGGCAACCTGTGCCAGGGCCTCCCCACCCTCCCAGGGAAGAATTTCTTCCCAGTATCCCATCTAACTCTGCCTTCTGTCACTTTTGTCACCCACCACACCCAGCCTCTCATGGATACAGCACCAACCACATACCCAAAGGACCTTCTTAGCACTGGGAAAGGGATGAGAGCCACAATCCCACATCCTCCCCAAACAGCAACAGCACAAGTTGCCCCTTTCCCTCCTCCACTCCGACCTCAGGGAATTACTAAGCTGGGAATTCACTGAATACATAATTAACATTTTTTTGCCCCCACACAAGCTCGAGCTGCCACCAATCAACCCAGAACTGCATCAAACTCCTGCCTGACAAGAAAGAGAGGTCCCAAATTATTGCAGGCACCCCCCTCCTCCTCCTCCTTCCCCAAAACACACTGGCACCTGGTAAACTCTATTCCCAGAGGTAATTGGATGGTGTATTCATTCCGAAGCTGCTCCTTGGAAAGTGCCTGATGCGCGACTCCGGCATTAACCACCTCCTCAAAGAGCCTCTCCGAAGAGCTCCGTTTTCTATTATTACTTGCTAGCTGAGGGGTTTTGTGTAGATAATCATGTTATTTAGACAGGATGTTGGTTTAATTCCCTTCATTACAGGCTCCCAGGGTTGTAATTTTTTCCTCTCCGCGTGATGTATTCCCCGTGGCACATTTCACTCAAATCAAACACTTCACGCTTTTATTACAAACAATACCCCAGCGTCCCCCGTTATCAGCCCGGCACACACATCCCCACTCCTCGCCGCGATCCAGAGGTCACTTCTAATGACTAATCGATCTCATTAGCTTTCCTAATTAAAAACTTTACTACCGCCATGGAAGACAAACTACAAAAAAACTGCTTGCATCATATTCGAATGGGATATGAGCATCATTTATCAGCCAGGGCCGTGCGCTGCTGAGCTCGGGGCTTTCTGCAGAGCCGCGAATCCCGCGAGCACCTCCCGTTCCCAAGGAAAAAAATCCTGGTGTAAACACAAAATGTACAATTGTTAAGGTTGGAAAAGACCTCTAAGGTCATCAACCCAGCGCTGCCAAGGCCACCACTAAACCACATTCCCAAGTGCCACATCTACGCGGCTTTTAAGTCCCTCCAGGGATGATGATTCCACCACTTCCCCGCACAGCCCAAGCACCTCTTCAGTGGGGAAATTTTTCCAAATATCCAATCAAAACTCCCCCTGGTGCAACTTAAGGCTGTTTTCTCTTGTCCAATGCTGACCTTGCTATGGGCAATTTGTTGCCAAAACCTCTTACCAGGGGGCTCCAAGCAGGTGGGATCCAGGAGCCACCAGCACACACATCCCTTAGGAAGGGGGTTGCATGCAAGGCTCCTTATTTCTTCTCTTATTTTCCTGAGAGAAGTACCAGGAATTCGCTCCCTGAGAAGTTGAAGCAGGAAGAGCATAAAAAGAGTTCACTCCTGGAATATTTTACCTGGGGAAGGGTCTGGAGAAACCTTCTTTTAAAGGAGGCTAAAAAGAAAGATGGGAAATTACTTTGGACAAGGTCCTGGAGTGACGGGACAAGGGGGAATGGCTTCCCACTGCCAGAGGGCAGGGAGAGATGGGATACTGGGAAGGAATTTTTCCATGTGAGGGCGGAGAGGCCCCGGCACAGGTTTTCCAGAGAAGCTGTGGCTGCCCCATCCATGGATTGGATGGGGCTTGGAGCAACCTGGTCCAGTGAAAGATGTCCCTAAAAGCTGCGCTGATGTGGCACTTGGGGACAGAGTTTACTGGTGGCCTTGGAAGTGCTCGTTAACATTTAGACTTGATGATCTTAGAGCTCTTTTCCAACCTGAATGATTATTCCATGATTCTGTGATTCTAAATCCATGAGGCAAGAGGAAGATGATGCTGCTCAGGACGGATTAGGGAAACCCACAATATTGGTGGAGTAAATCCTGCCAAGCTACTGCTGGGAAGAGGGAAGTTAAATAAGCAAGGGGAATTTCAGGAGGGCAGATTCCCAAATTCAAGAGATTACTGCTGCTTTTGGAAAAGGATATGGGATAGAAAAGCCTCCTGTATGGCACAGGAATGGGGAAAAGAACTGAAAGTCATGACCTGGGTGCGATAAGGTCTCCCATCTTCAGTTCTTGACCACCACGACCCTTCCTGTGTGTCTCCATCAGGGCTCAATTCCAAGCTGTGCCATTAATCCCGATCGGAGGCAAGACGGGAAGCAGTGAGTGACAGGTACATTGATCTTCCAGCACTTGGAATCAAGATGGGAGCAGGGACGAATGCAAATTGAGGAGCAGAAGCCGAACCCTGGATATGCTGCCAGGATTGTCCCCAGAGCCAGGGAAAATCTCAGGTGTGCAAGGGATGCAGCAGGACCACCTCAAGGTAAAAAAGCAATGTGGAAACCAAAATCCCCTGATAAAACCAAATTGCTCTTTTCAAACAGGCATGAGGAAAAAAAAATAAAGGGTTAAGAACTATTAGGACACAGGCAAAGGAGCCACCAGCATGTCCCAGCCCCTGATAGAGGGTAAAAAACTCCTACTTGGAAGCCAAAGCAGCTCCAAAAAGAACTGAAAATCTCTGCCAAAGGGTTTTCTGGAAGCAAACCCTTCCCAACATGAAGATAAATCCCTCACCATGGGATTTGCTCCAGGTCTGGAAGTGAAGATTCAGTAAATCCCACCATTATCTTCTCCCTGTATCCCAGAACAAAGAGGCCTCTCATCCAAAGCCATCCCAGGCCGCAGCAGGACAATCACACACACTCCAGTGATGCTCTGGGATGGTACGGGATCAAAGCTCCCTCTTTTCCATGGCAAAAGGCATCCCTGACTCAAAACAACTTGCTCCTGGCTTCCATTATGTGGAGTTTGGGATGACCAGTGTCAAGGCATGGAATGAGGCCCCCACATCTGCTTCTTGTAAAATCCCTGCAAGACCATTTCCTAATAGATCTGATCCTTCTGCGCTGTCACCCACCTCATGGATGAAGGGAAGGTGGTGGAGGAGCTTTTCAGGATTTTAGTAAGAAGGTCCGAGGGAAAATTTGGGGAGGGGAAGAGGAGTTTGCAGCCGGGAGCAACCTCGACAGCAGAAGGACCACAGGAAGCTCAGATGGCCAGGATGGATCAGCCTCACTCCTGCTGCGACAGCAGATTACAGGGATCGGGAATCCCAATCATTGCCCCTCATATCAACCGAGAGCCAGGCTGCTCCAAGCCCTGTCCAACCTGGATTTCAACACTTCCAGGGATGGGGCAGACACAGCTTCTCTGGAAAACCTGTGCCAGGGCCTCACCACCCTCTCAGGGAAGAATTCCTTTGCAATATCCCATCTAACCCTGCCCTCTGGCAGTGGGAAACCATTCCCCCTTGTCCTGCCACTCCATTCCCTTGTCCAAAGTCCCTCCCAAGCTCTCCTGGAGCCCTTTTGGGCACTGGAAGGGGCTCCAGGGTCTCCCTGGATCCTTCTCTTCTCCAGTCTGAGACTTCAGCTCATCACTGGGTGCAGAGGTGGAAAAACACCCAAACCTTCTGGGGATTATCCCCTATGCCACTGCTTCCCTGGATGAGAAAAACTGTGGATGGGAAGGGAATAGCAATGGAAGCAAAAACTGGGAAAGACAGAGAGAAGTTGGGCTAAAACAAGAATCATGGAATGGTTTGGGTTGGAAGGGATCTTCAACACCATCGAGTTCCACCCTCTTCCACTAGACCAAGCTGCTCCAAGCATTTGGAAATGACCTTCAACAGGAATAAATCCATGGGTAAACCTGAGTAAGTTCCACCACAGCTCCTCCACCCAAAAGCAAATGGTTCTGGTGTGTCCCATCACACCAGCACCACCTGGATGGCGTCACCCCTGAACCACATGGCTCCGACACCTTTTGTCCCGGCTGCCAACTTGGCCAAGTCCCTGGAGTTAACAAAAGCTTTGGGATTACTGTAATACTGTTAGGAATTCAGTGTGAAAGCAGACACCAGTATTAGGGATGATTATCCCGGAGCAGGTTCAATATGTTCCCACAGAATGGCACAGCAAGAGGTTAATTATGTTGCGACTGGAATCAGCTTCCAAAAGGACCATCCTTGGGTTTAAGAGGGGAATTTAATTTTCACACTCATTCAGTTCCGAGCTCTTTCAAGAGCCACAGCTCTTTATGCCTGCATGTAAACGATGCTTTATGATCATGAACTGCTGCTTAATAGGAAATAAATCCAATTGATCCAAAGTGCTTTACCTGGGACCCAGAGCACAGCGGCTGCTCCAGTTGTCACATTCCGAGAGGACGGGAGAAGGGCGGGATTTGGAGCTGAAACATTTCAGAGGGCTCCAAACCCGCTGGAAAATTTGCTTAGCATGGCAGCTGCTTCCAGCTGGGAATATTTGGGGAATTAATACCAAATCTACTTGGTTAATTCCATTATGCCAATCGGACCACAGGAAAAGAGGAAGTTCATGGCATCCACCAGGAGCAAGGCTGAGTTGGGCACTGGCACTTGGAGATAAA
Organism: Mystacornis crossleyi; assembly: GCA_013400655.1. Lineage (NCBI taxonomy): Eukaryota > Metazoa > Chordata > Aves > Passeriformes > Timaliidae > Mystacornis > Mystacornis crossleyi. The sequence continues at coordinate 16,585 of VYZQ01003563.1, read as the reverse complement.
ATGTAAGGAAACACCCATTTCAGCAGGAAAAGTATTAAATTCATGGAACTGTTTGGCTTGAAAGAGGCTTTAAAGATCATCTTATTCCAAAACCCTTGCCATGGGCAAGGACAACTTCCACTAGACCAGGCTGCTCCAAGCCCTGTCCAACCTGGCCTTGGACACTTCCAGGGATGGGGCAGCCACAGCCTCTCTGGACAAAATCCCCATATCCAATAAATTCCATGGGTCTGGGTCTGTATCCAAAATTCCTGGATTTAGGTTAAAAGTACAGGACTTTTGTTTCCAGGAAATACAGAACAGGAAAACATCACCCAACTTGAAGAGAAAACTCTGGCAGCAGGGGCAGGAGCAATTCTGCCCCTCTGCCCCACTCAGGCGAGACCCCACCTGGAATTCTGCCTCCAGGTCTGGGGCCCAACAGCAGAAGAATGTGGAGCTGCTGGGGCAAGTCCAGAGGAGGCCATAGAGATGCTCCAAGGGCTGGAGCCCCCTCTGCTCTGGAGCCAGGCTGGGAGAGCTGGGAATGTCCAGTCTGGAGTAGGGAAGGCTCCAGGGAGACCTTATTAGAGCCTTTCAAAAATCCAAAGGTTTAGGAAAGCCCCACCATGCACAGAGATGTCATGGGGGAACAAAGTGATCCCTGAGCTGCTGAGAAGAAAGAAGGGGAGTGAGGAGAAGAGCATCTGGAAAAGCTGGGGATGGCACAGCCAGGAGAAATCCGACAGCGAGGAAACACTGGCAGTGAGCGTGACGGGAGAAAAGCAGAAAGAAAAGCAGCAGACGTGAAAGTCTTGGAGCTTCAAGAAACTCCCTGGAAAAATGTTGCTGCAAAAGACACTCAGAATCAGCCTCCCAAATGGCTGAGGACCTGCACTCCCTTTCCAGCCCACTGGTGCAATCCCCACTTCCATCTGCAGCTGGGATGCTGCGCAGAATGGATTTTAGAGGATCTGGCTTAGTGGATCTGGTGTCTTTGGGGTTTGGTTGTTCCCAGCACGCCACAAAACCCAACATGGAATCACGGAATGATTTAGGTTGGAAAAGAGCACTAAGATCATTGAGTCCAACCATTCCCTCAGCACTGCCAAGGGCCCTAACAAACCGTGACTCCAAGTTCTCCATTGCCGCATTTTTTAACTTCCAGGGATGGTAATTCCACAACAGCCAAGAGATCCTATTCCAATGCCTGGTCACTGTTCCATGAAGATCTCTAATATCCAATCTAAATCTCTCTTAGCACAGCTTGAGGTCATTTCCTCTTGTCCTGTCCCTTGTTCCCTGGGAGCAGATCCCAACCCCCACCTGGCTCCACTCTCCTGTCAGGGAGATGTGCAGAGCCAGAAGGTCCCTCCTGAGCCTCCTTTTCTCCAGGCTGAGCCCGTCCAGCTCCCTCAGCCTCTCCTGGTGCTCCAGACTGTACCCACCCTTTCTGGAATACCATCTCTGGAAGTGTTCAAAAATGTGTGGATGTGGCATTTGGGGATGTGAATTAGTGGTAGCCTTGGCAGTGCTGGTGGAACGGTTGGGACTCGATGATCTCGGAGGTCTTTCCCAACAGAAGCCATCCCACGTTTACCCACACAAGACCAATCCATATCGTTTTCCGAAGGGATCTGGGTCACTTTAGCCCCACCAGCCCCTGGAGCCAGGTGATTTGGGAAGCCACAGAAAATAACAGGAAGAACAGTGCCTTTGACTCAGCCCTACAATTCCAATACCAATATTCCAACACCAATATTCCAACTGCAACAGAAATGCTGGCAAATACCTCAGTTTATTCCCTCCAATCCCAAACTACGGAGAGAGGCAAAGACAGAAGGGTCCAACAAGGTCTTGCTGGGGACAGGAGGACACATCACTTGTCATCAACCTCCCAGTAACCCCAATAATCCCTCCAGCTCTATCACATCCCCATCCCTACAGCCAAAAAGCCCCAGGATGGCCCTTCCAAACATCACAGGAGTGGATAAGCCTTCCAAGGATGAGGAGATCCCACGTTATCCACCAGAAGTGGCAAGAGGAGGTCACACTGAAGGCCCTAAACACCCTTTTCCCAGCTCCAGCCCATGTTAAAGAGCCTGAATGGGTCTCTGGAGCATCGGCCCTTGTTCAAACACAACCCTTATTATTATAACAAAAGAGGGTGGTGGGTTTTCCTTCCCCCCTTCCCTCGGTGAATGATTATTAATGTGTTTCCAGGAGCTGGATCCATTCCTCTAAATGAGAGCGCTATGGCAGGAGGAAAGCTGATAAATGCCCTCCTCCCCCCGGCCTCGCGGCGGGAGCTGCCAGGGGTGCTCGTTCTAACAAGCTGCAGATGGAAGACGACTGGAATAACAAAGTATGAATTTTTATGAGTCTAATAAATCACTCCACTTTTCCTGCTCTTGATCGTTTCCAGCACTTCAGACACCAGAAAAACCCCGGCTATAATCAAATGGGTTCAGGGATCTCGTGTTCACGCCTCGCCGTGGCACAGGAGAGAGGTGGCTCTGCCTCAGGAAACGACGGGTGCGCTCGGCAGGCTGGAATTCCATTTGCATTCGTGCTTTAGGATTGACTTCATTTTTTTTTTATTTTATTTAAATTTAACAAGGAAAAATTTGAATCTCTTAGGTATTCCCCACCCTCAAAGCCACTTATCCAACTGAAGGCCACCCGGCTTTTAGCTTTCCTAAGTATCCACTTAAAAAGAACCTGACCTGACTCCGGCATCGGCAGACGAACTTGGATAAACTCAGGCAGATGGGAGGAAAACTTTGCAGGCAGAAGGTTCATTCAGATCCTTTTAATTCTCCTTTCTGAACTTTGATATAAAGCAAGTGATGGACGGGCTCAAAACCCATCCCAAGGAGAAACAAAGGGATTCAACTACAAGTTGTAACCACTGTGTAGGTGCACATGGGTTTGCCGTGCAAAGTATTTGCTGAAAAGCCAGAAAAGCACAACATCCATGGAAAGAATCAGGATGTTGCTTTTCTTCCCAAAAAACCACTATTGAAACCTCCCAGACAGGAGAACAGAGCTGAAGTCAGACACACCACAATGGTTCCCTGCCCACAGCAGGCAGTTGGAATGAGATGATCTTTAAGGTCTCTTCCAACTCAAACCATTCCATGATTCCACGTGGTTAAGCAAAGAAGAACCACTGCCCCACACCAGTCTACAATCCCTCAAGACCAAGCACAGCTCCAGGATCTTTGAAATCTGGGAAAAAAAAACCCTCCTTATAATCACAGAATCATTAAGGTTGGAAAGGACCTCCAAGATCGAGTCCAACCTGTGACCAATCCCCACCTTGTCACCCAGACTAGAGTGCCACATCCAGTTATTCCTTGAACACCTCCAGGGATGGGGACTCCACCACCTCCCTGGGCAGCCCATTCCAAGGCTTAACAACCCTTTCCATGAGGAAATTTTTCCTGAAATGGAATTAATGTTGCAGCTCTCCCAGTTCCCCAGCACCTGTGTTGACAGTGAGTCCCCATCCCAGTATCCCAAACCTTGACGCTTCACCTCCCTGAAGGAAGGAAGCCAAGTTAACAGGGAAACCTGTTGTTTCCATCACCCTTATCCTGCCCTAGTCTTTAATCCATCCAATATGTTCTTTTTCCCTGCTTTTCATTTGCTTTTCCAGCACTGCACTGCATCAGGGAGGGAATTCATCTTTGACAAACATTTACCGATTATCAAATCACAACTGCAGCCGCCGACAGGGGCAATAAGTCACTTTAAGCAGCCGCCCGTATTCCAGGCTCAGGAGTTTGGGCAGCTCCTCGATGACAAATCGCTCCTGTCAAAGCCGCGTGTTCCCGGCCGCTCCGGAGCCGTGTTCCCTGTTGTTCCACGCTACCTGGTGTTTAATGACAACACTGTCAGACTAAGACGAAGCCGCTGCGCCACCGACTGCCAAAGCCCCATTAGAGGGAAGATTGAGACCCTACTCTTCCCAAACTCACTCAAGCAACACAACCCGCGAGTTTTTATAATTACGGCACAAGAGCCATCGATCCCGCGCTGACATCCAACCTATCCCTATGAAATGGGAGTAGTTTGCTGGCTGACAGTTGCTATAGATTATTGTGGGTGGGTTGGTTGTTTTTTTTCCCCCCTTTTTATCCATCGCTCGACAAAGCTCGGGATGGATGGGAAGGAAGAAGAGGAAAACGTGTGCGGTCTTTCCAGTGCTGTTTCTATCCCAGCTCTTTCCCCTCAAAGCAACTTCAGAGAATCCCAGAATGGTTTGGGTGGGAAGGGACCTTGAAGGTCTTCCAGTTCCAAACCCCTGCCACTGGGCAGGGACACCTTCCACTATCCCAGGTTGCTCCAAGCCCCGTCCAACCTGGCCTTGAACACTTCCAGGGATGGGGCAGCCAAAACTTCTCTGGGCAACCTGTGCCAGGGCCTCACCACCCTCACAGGGAAGAACTCCTTCCTTATTTCTGCTCTAAATCTTCCCTCTTTCAGTTAAAACTTACCCCCTCGAGGAGGAAAAACGTTGCTGTTGCTTTAAAGAAATGCGTTCATCTGCTTGAAGCCGTTACAGGATCTGTTAAGTTCCTATAAATAAAGAATTTCACAGCCTAAGCTGTGCACGAGCATCGGGGCATGTGGTTGATTTCCTTGGATTGCCCACTTGGGTGATCCAGCTGGATGGGTTTGGCACTCATCCACTTCTCCCACCTCCCCAAAGACCACGGCTTCAGCTGTGCTGGAGGAGAAAGAATCCAACGGCATTCCGTGCTCAACGTGGGGTGGATGGCACCAAGAGGCACCCAAACCATACCCACCATCCCATTCCATGGGCAGAACTTCAGGAATTGACCTCTAGGGCTTAAATGGGACCTGATGACCCAAAACCACTGTTCTGCACCAGAAATGGAATGTTCTCATACGTATGATCCAAATAAACATCCTCTTCAGGACGGGGTACAGTGAGAGGGAGTTTAAATCATGGAAACACAACGCCAAGACTTTCTCTTGGATCAAATCCACATGGGGACCATGGTCATTCAAATTTATGATGTGGAAAACAGGATTACAAGAAGGAAATTCCCACTGGTTACCTGGATGGCTCAGGAGAGTTATTCCTCCTTAGAAAATCCCAAATAAGCACCACACCACAAGACTGTGGAATAATTTTGATCCAAGGTCCTCTCCAGCACATGGTGGGACCCTTGAGATGTCCTGTGCAGGGCCAGGAGTCGGACTGGATGATCCTTGTGGGTCCCTTCCAACTCAGGATATTCCATGATTCCTTCCAGCCACGGTTTTGAAGCATAAAGGCACAAAGATGATCCCACATCACTTTTTTAGGAACAGGAAACCAGGAAAGCTTTGGCACTGGCAGCTCCTCAGTTCCTGAGGTCAGCAACATCATAATAAGGAAAGCTCAAACCTCCAAGTCCCCTGATCCCAAATAACTTTGCTAAATCCAAGGCTAACGAATAAGGGAACTAAACAAAGAAAAAATTCCATTTTTGGCGGAACCCAAAAGGTCCAGAATCCCACCTCTACCCTCTGATCCAGTGCTTTACATTCAGATTTCTATCCCTGCATCCCGGAGCATCATCCCGGCCTGTTCAACAGCACAGCTTGAAGGAAATGGCATCTGGCCAAGGCCAGGTTGGATTGGGCTTGGAGCAAGCTGGACTCACGGAAGGTGTCCCTGCCCATGGCAAAGGGCTGGAATGAGAGGATCTTTGAGGCCTCTTCCAACCCAAACCACGTTCCTTTGATCTCTTCCCATGACTCCAGACTTCTGGGGGCACCTGGATTCTGTTCCAACAAAAAATTAGTTTTCCAAAGCCTGAGTGACAGGTGAGCAGAGTGTTCCCTTTGTCACGCCCTCGGGATTGCCTGGGGGTGTCAGCATGGGGGAGGGGAAGAACAACAAATCTCCCTTTTCCAGCCTCCGTGTCTGACGAGCTGCTCCCGACAGGGGGAGGATATTTGATAAATTTTCATTTCCCTTCCGAAGCTGTCAGGGAATCTTTTTATTGACAGCGCTCCAAGATGTTTCCATAGTCTCAGGGAAAAGGGCACGTGCTCTTGCTGGTTATTAACCAAATACATATTTCGGAGGGAGAAACAGCTACAATCTACCTTCTCCTCCAAATAAATCCTCCAGGTGTGAGTCCTGCAGAATTCCATACATCTCACAAGCCATGTGGGAGCCTGGTTCACCTGCCCTGACCCAGGAGGGATGATGGAGGGAAGATAAACCCAGAATCATGGAACTGTTGAGGTTGGAAAATGCACCCGAGATCATTAAGTCTGACTGCAAACTCAGCATNCGAAGACACAAGGCAACTGCACCAAGACCCTGCCTTAGCACAGGTCCAGCCCCTGGCAACAACAATCATCCAACAAACATCCCAAACCAGGAAACAGCTGGATTTTAAAAAGGACCGTGGACTAAATCACTTTGGATTTCCTGCTGGTCCACAGCTTGATGGCTTCTTGTCCAAAGGTCAGAAATTCCCTCTCTGAAATCGCCCCGGAATAGACTCTCTATAAAAAGAACCAGGAGCTCACAGCAAATCCCACGTGCGAACCATAAAGCCATAATCCCTGGAGCTCCAGGGATTCTGCACATGCCACTGGGAGTGTGAACAGCCAGACTCCCAGCCCGAATATCAACCGCAGTAACACCTCCCAAAGTTTTCCCCCTGGCTCCCAGAAGATCCATGCAATGGCTGTTTCTCAGGCACAGGGCCTAAGAATCTAATCTTCTGTATACCAGTACAGCAAATCCTCTGGGGGGGTTTATGACCAAGGAATCAAGGATTTCCAGGATGGCTCACAAGTTCCACAAAACCAGGTACAAGGTTTTACAAAGCATCCATATATTTTCTTTTACAATAACCCAAAGCGATCCGTGGTCTTGGAGAATTTATGTCCCATGTGCAGGAAAACTTGATCCTATGTAAATGAAGATATATAAATAAAATGACCAACTAAAACCATCGGAAAATTCAAAAGGAGGAATAAAGGAAATCTTGCATCGCGCAATTTTAACACGATGGGGTAGAGGGTTTCCACTGTCAGAGGGCAGGGTTAGGTGAGATATTGGGAAGAAGTTCTTCCCTGGGAGGGTGGTGAGGAGCTGGGATGGAATTCCCAGAGAAGCTGTGGCTGCCCCATCCCTGGAAGTGTCCAAGTCCAGGTTGGACCTGGGGCTTCGAGCAGGATGTTGTAGAGAGCCAGAAGGTCCCCCCTGAGCCTCCTTTTCTCCAGGCCGAGTCCCTCCAGCTCCCTCAGCCACTCCTGGTGCTCCACACTCTTCCCAGCTCCATCCCCTTCTCCAGACAACAACAAACCCGAGGTCTGTCCCATGAACTCCTTGGAGACGCCAATGTGACAGAGGGAAGCACCATGCCCCCGAGCTGCCCCACTGCCCACACGGGCACATGGAAAAGGCAGCAGGATTTTAGGGAAAGGCAGCAGGGACACTTTATTAACCTTTCTCTCCCAGGCTTCCTGACGTGTCCATGGCAAAGCCGGGCTGCCACCCCTCCCATCCCGTTGTTTGGCCAAACTCAAACCATCTCCAATAAAACAGTTTGGAAAACTCTGTCCCCACAACCCCCCCGCCTTCAACTCCTCGGAGCGCAGCGGCACAAAACGCCTTTCCTAATGTTTCACACTCCAAGAGCTCCTCCAGCCCACACTTGCCGTGTAATCCCCACAAAGTGCTTCCCAAAACAGCTGCAGCTCTCCTTAATTAGTCTCCGCGGGCAACGGGCATTAACGATTCAGTCGGATGAGCGACTATTTCTGTGTAAACCCCGCGCACTCCCCCTGGAAGCCTCTCCGCGCATCCATCAGGAATGGCTCCACTGAGCACTTGAGCTTTGACCTTTTGGCCAAACCCTTCTGGAAAAGCCACGTTAAGAGCGGGTGACCACCGGTGGCTCCGAGGCGGTGGCTCTGTGAGGAAAGCACTGACCAGCTCCAAGATCAGTGGGAATTCAAACCACTTGCAGGTCTTGGGAGAGACCCCGTGGTCAAGATAAGGAACCAATTTTCAGCCCCTGGATTTGGGTCCATCGTTCACGGATTTGGGATCAACTCTAAATTACAGCAAGAACTCACTGTGTTTGCTCCAGGGCTCCTTTAACAGGAGCTGCATTCCAAGAAACTCAACATCTTTACTCAGGCAAATGGGGCTCCAGGGTCTGAACAGAAGGGAGCGGGAAGATGTTTATCCCATCAAAGCGTTGTCTTGACTCAGCAATTCCAGGGAACCCTTCAGCAAAAATAACTCCTTGAGCAGGAGCAGGTTCTGCAATAAAACCCAGCCACTGTGTCCACCTAGTGCCTAATCAGGGGCCAGGTTTTAAAAGTAATTATAATAATTAACAGGGGGGGAAAAAAAGCTGAGAACTTGGGAATCAGATGCTCATGGAAAAGATGGGCTTGAGGAGAAAATTGCCAAGCACGTGGTGATTTTACCACCAGTTTTAAGGTGTTCAAGGCATAAAATAACTGAATCTTACGTTAAAATATTCCTTGGATACTTGTGCCTGATGGGGAATAGGCTTAAGGGTCCATGGGATTCATTCACCAGCCAAAACACCCTCTGGATTCATAGGATATCCTGATGTGGAAGGGAACCACAAGGATTAACAAGTCCAACTCCTGGCCCTGCACAGGACATCCCAAAAATCCTGCTCTGTGCCAGAGAGCCCTTTCCAAAGGCTTTGGCAGCCTTGGGGCTGTGACCATTCCCCGGGCATCCTGTCCCAGCACCCGACCACCCTTTGGGGGAAGAACCTTTTCCTGATATCCAGCATAAACTTTCCCTGACACATTTCCAGCCACACCCTTGGGTCCTGTCCGTGGTCACAGAAACAGAGATTGGAGCTGCCACTCCTGAGGAAGCTCCAGATCCCAAAGATTCTCCCCTCAGTCTCCTCTTCTCCAGGTTTTTCCCCTCCAAACCGTTCATTGCGTCCCTTTGGACCCTCTCTAAGAGATCCTTATTTCTGGGATTACACATTCCAGCTGTTTTTCTCCAGGAACTCAACACGTGCTGTCCCCAGTGTCCGCCCAACTCCTCCTTCCGCCAGCTCCAGCCCAAGGAACGAGTCTTCCAGAGGGGGCTAAACATCCTTGAGGATAACAAAAGCCAATCAATTAAGCAAAATCTTCCTCCAAGCTCAGCACAAACCTCGGGAAGAGGCTTCTCCGGGCTGATTTTCTCCTCTTGATGTACCTGAGCAAGTCCCAGAAGCGGCAGGAAGGTCCCCAGACATCCCTCAGCGTTTTGGGGAAGGAATGTGCTTCCTTCAGGGTGGTGGCTCCCAGGAATCCATGGAGCCACTGCCGTGTCTCCGAGCAATTCGAGGCTGCGGAGAGCCAGCGGAGCAGCACACGGCACATTCCTCCTTTTATCCTTTGTCTCCAGTTTCTTCCCTTCCTTCTGGGTGCAGACACGACACAGGAGGTGCCCAGGGGATCTGCTTCCCACCCCAAGGAACGCGGGAAGAGGCACCCCGGGAGCAGCACCCTCCATCACAGCTTCATTTGCACACGGAGATTTTCCAGACCCTCCAGCAGCTCCTCCGGATCCGAAGATGACACAAACACCGAGCGGCACCGCGAGCTCCCAGGAAGTTGCCAAAGTTGCTCTCAGGTGGGAAAAAATAATCCGTGTCCTGCTCAGAGCTCCAGAACTTCTCCGTTAACTTGCCACCTCCCAGAATCCCCCTGGATTCCCTCACAGATAACAGAATCCGATACCTCAAATGTCACCAAAACGTCTCTTGGAATAAATCCCAAACCACCCCCCTTGATTAACATAAGTGGACATGAAACAACCCAAACCAACTCGAGGCTGTTTCAAATCATAAACCACCTTCGATTTTTCCTATCCATAAAACCTGGGACAATATGGAAGCCCGAGAGGATGTTTATCCATAAAGTTGGAGTGGAATATCAATATTTATCTGATGGAAATTTATAACGAGCTGGGAAGTGATTATTGATACAGGGATCAGGAATTTGCACCAAACTGGATGCAAAGCAATGGCAACACCGCAGCCAAAATACACCTTGGGTGTGTTTATTCCCATAAATATTCCATTCCCTGCTCCCACAGAAGGGAATCCCAGAAACCTGGTCTAGTGGAAGCTATCCCTGTCCATGGAAAGGGTTGGAATGAGGTGGTCTTTAAGGTCCCTTCCAAACCCATTCCAAACCATTCTGAGATTCAGGGTACTTACGTGTGGATTTGCAGGAAGCAAAAAAGGAAAATGAGGGTGGATTTGCAGGGATAATTTCTGTGGAGAACCTCTGGAACACAAATGGGAGGTGAGAGGGGCTCAGCCTGGAGAAAAGGAGGCTCAGGTGGGACCTTCTCACTCTCCACAACTCCTGGACAGGAGGGTGGAGCCAGGTGGGAGTCAGGATCTGCTCTCAGGGAACAAAGGATGGGATGAGAGGGAACAGCCTCAAGCTACACCAAGGGAGGTTTAAGTTGGATATTGGGAAAATTTCTTCATGGAAAAGGTGGTCAGACACCGGCAGAGGCTGCCCAGGGCAGTGGTGGAGTCCCCATCCCCTGGAAGAATTTAAAATCCATGTGGATGTGGCACTCGGGGACATGGTCAGTGGTGGCCTTGGCAGTGCTGGGGCAATGACTGGGCTCAGCGGGCTCCGAGGTCTTTCCCAACCTTAATGATTCCATGATTTTATCTCACAGACTTTGCATTTTGTCACCTGATATTTGCACCCATCTCCACACAGATTTGTCCCTCAGGGCTCCAGCCGCTGCTGGAAACTGCTCCTCATGGAAGGAAGGAGAAATTCCTTCCTCCATGCAGCTTCCTGGGAGCAACCAAGTGGGAGGGATTAGGAAGGAGGGAATCAAGTGGGGAAACTGAGGCAGCATCCAGGATACTCTGCTGGAAAAGTAATGGAGACACCAGCGCTGCCCTCGCTTCCCAGGATCTCCCGCCCTTCAATTAACACCTGATCCCTTCTCCAGGCATCCAGGAGGGAGGATAAAAGCGGGATGTAAACAAAAGAGCTGCGCTTTTCCAGCACCAGGCACTGGAAATGGCAGCGTTGGGAGTCTCCAAGATAATCGTGTCCATTTGCAGGGTGGGAAAGTGGCTGGAGTCGGGTTTCAGTCCAGCCGTGAATTACCAAACTATTAATACATCCCAGGATGCTGGGACACGGCCATGGCATGCCAGCTGTGCCTCTGGATTGGGAACAACTGTGTGTTGGAAGTCTGGACCAAGGACTGCGTGGCCCTTCCCATAAAACCAGTCCCAGCCCCAGTGCTGATCCCCGGATTTAGGGATCACTCTATACCCCAATTCCCAAAATTCGCCCTGAAAAAGTAGTTAATCTGGATCATTACATGGAATTTGGGGTTAATTCTGCTGCAAATTCCTGCAGGAAAACCTCGAAGTGAGGTTTAAAGGAGCTTCAGCCACTGTCACATCCCAGGTTTCACATTCTAGGGATCATTCTGCCCTCCAATTCCCAAAAATTCATCCTGAAAAAGTGGTTAATCTGGATCCTTACATGGAATTTGGGGTTAATTCTGCTGAAAATCCCTGCAGGAAAATGTCGAAGTGAGATTTAAAGGAGCTTTATCCTCTGTCACATCCCAGGTCTGATTCCAGGGATGATTCTGCCCTTCACTTCCAGAGATTCATCCGTAAAAATTTGGATCATTACACCAAATTTGGGATTAATTCTGCAAATCCCTGTAGGAAAACCTCAAACTCAGTTTTAAATTTTAGCCCCAGGTTTCAGATTCCAGGGATCATTCTTCCCCCACTTAAAAAGTGGTTACTCTTCATTCCATGGAATTTGGGATTAATTCTGATGCAAATCCAGGCAGGAAAGAGCATAATGGGGAATACTTTGGCATTCCCTTAGGATACCTCGGAGGAATGTTTTAACACAGCCCTCAACATCCCAGTTTTCCTCATTTAAAAGCAAGAAAACTTGGAAGCAGAAAGACAAACAGACTCGTCCTGGAGCAGACAGAAGGATCAACAGCAAAAACAAGGATAAAACTAAAAAAAAACTCCCCAAATCACCTTTTTTTTTCCTTCCGAAGCTGTTTTAACACTTCCTTGACTGCCCTAAATCCTAAGGAATCTCCTTCCCATTCTCCATTCTGGCCCTACTTTAAAAAAAGAATCCGGAATAAACCAATTTTTCCAAATATCAAGGAATTCCTTGGTTCATCCAACTGTTTTGCACATTTGGACTCCAGTGCCACCAAATTAACACCCTCAGGAATCCCGGGAAAAAGCTCCCAAGATTCCTTTACATCCCCCTTGAACTCTTCTCCGAAGGGAGGCAGCGAGCAGCCCGAAAAACCGCAAAGGTGGGAGCTCTTTTCCAAGTCTCCTAACGAATCTCCCGGCTCTCCGGGATGACAGATCACCGAAGCTCCAGATGGATTGCTTGGAAAAGTGAGATGGTCGTGTTTGGGCCCCGACGTCAGCACATCCCATCAATCTCCGGAGCCGAGCGCGGCTGGCGGGAGTTAATCTCCCCCCTTCCCTTTTCCAGAGTTCATTCCCACTTCATTACTCGGCGATGGAGTGAGCCGGGAGTGTCTGATTTACCGGATACTTCCTGAGCCTGGGGAAGGCACTGGGAAAACGGGAGCGGAGCTTTGTATTCCCATGGCAGCATCTGTCCCACTGATATTCCTCAAAAAGGGGCACAGGGTAGGAGGGAGGAAGGGATTCATCCTATGGAATTATATGGTTTTCCACTTCCCTCTTTCCGAGGTGGTAAAATCCTGGGAGAAATGTGCTCCCTGGCAGAACATATCCCAAAAGATCTGTCCCGCTCCTCTGGGAACCTCCTGGAGATCCCATTCTCCTACACCAAATGCCTGAATCCAAGGACAGCCCAGTTTTCCTGGCTGGACAACACATCCCAAAGGCTCTGCCTGCTGTTTCAGCAATCTCCTAGAAATCCGATTGCCCCAAATCAAACACCAGGAGCCTGAATCCACACCACAGCCCAGTTTTCCTGGCAGGACAACAAATCTCGAAGGGTCTGCCCTGCTCCACCAAGAATCTCCTGGAGATTCCACTCTCCCACACAAAATTCCAGGAGCCTCAAGCCGCAGGAGCAGCCGATTTTCCCTGTGGAAACTTCGCAGCGCATCACAAAACGCCACCTTAAATCACCAACAGAGCAGGTTGAAATCACCAATTTAGCCTTTTCCCAAAAAAAAAAAACCCTCATCCTCATTCCCAGAAAAGAGATGGAGAGTTTTTCTCTCTCCTTTCCATAAATCTGTGCCCTCCCTGGACAAACCAAGCCAGGCTGAAAACGGATTTTTGGCACTCTGTGACAAAAAGGTGCCGCTGCTCCCGGCTCCCAGGTAATTTCCTGGTCAGCATCCCTTTATCCCACCATCTGCTGGAATGATTACGAGCCGGAAAAATCCTGACCCAGCAGGAAAAGTGGAGAAGGATGAGGCAGAGGGAAGCAGATGCAGCAGGATCGGGCTGGAGCGGAGCTCCAGCACGGAGCTTGTGCCTCAACAATCCCCTCTCTGGAACAAAATCTTCCTGGGAATGCAAAAGAAAAAAAAAACGGGGGGAAAAGAATCCCAGCCAGAGGATATTTCATGGAAAAATGAGGGTTTGGAAGTTGCTTTTTTATTTTGGAGAAGGAATTTTATGCTATAAAAAGGGAATGTTCCCACTTACTCAAATTATAATTAGTGGTGGTTTGGGATTTTTTTAAATCCCGAAATATTGTCCGTGGAAAGCCAGGGATGCACATCCCATCTTTATCCTTTACAGAGATCTCCTCACTCCTTAATTTGGTCACTCTGGCACTAATGTGTCTGCCATAAAATCCAAAACAATCCAGGTCGGCAGGGACTGACTGGAAAAGATGGATTTGATTTCCCAACGGAGCCTTTCCCGCTGTTGTTCTGCTCCGCAGGGTCCCGAGGTGATGCCACCCCATTCCCTCTCCTTGGGGAGCAATTAAAGCAGCAATTAATTAATTAATTCATTAATTGTGGTTAAGGACAGGGTGAAAGTTTTGGCAAAGCAGGCAAATAGAATAATACGATCCAATAAAAAATTCCCAGTCAACTCACCGGTCTTGGGAATCAATTAACGGGACAGGAACCGGCGCCGTGTGGGAAACATCCCAGAGGCAGCACAAAAGCAACAGCAGCTCTGTCCCCGAGGCAGGAATCCCACACAGAGTGGGAAAAGGTAATTACAGGAGCACTGGAAAACAGGATTTATTCCCAAAGGGGTTTTTTACGGAGCATAATTTTCTCAGCGTCTTATTTCGCTCTCACTCCTGATAGTTGAGGAATACTGGGAATGAAGGAGTTAAAAAAACCAACAGAGTGCTTAAATTCAATTCTTGCACCTCACAGGTTATCCAGGATATCCCAAATTATCCGGGATGCATGGAGACCCCAGAGAGTTTAACTAAAGAGGAGCCAGGATATGCCTCACTTTATTCAGGATCGAAGGGCAGAGTTAAGGATTAAACCCAAATTTACCCTAAAATTCCCACAAAAATGAAGGCAGGGCATCACTGCCAGGGAAATTCCAAGCAGCTCTGGCCAGGCTGCGATTCCTGCTGAACACACGGATATTTTGCTGCTTCTTGTAACTCTCGGTTCGTTTTTCCCTATGGAAAAAAAAACTCCTTTCTCCGGAAAAACGGCGGAGGCATCGTGCCCCCTAGAGGGTACCACAGCGGGTCCTGGTGTCAGATCTCGCTTTTCCGTATCCCAACGGGAAAAAGAGGGAAGAAAAAACCCGTTTCTTCCCATAGATTTCACACCTGTGCCTGAATGTGCTTTGTAAAATAAGCGATTTTAAAGAATTGGAAAAGAAAGGGAGAAAGGCATCCGGGAATTTTAAAGTTTGCAGCACAGGCTCCAAATTTTATCCCAACAAATTTTCCTTCCCAATTAGGAAATTGGTGTGATTAAACCAAGGAATACAGGGAAAAGATCAATCCCAAACCAAGGAACACAGGGAAAAGATCCCCTGTTTTGCTGGAGCGAGACACACATGGAATTCAGCTCTCCAGGGAAGCTGCTGGTGCTGGTCTGAGTCCAGCTATCCCTAAAAATCATCCCAAAATGATCCCTTTGGGATGTGGTCTTGCTCAAAGCCTCAGGGGGGGTGTTTATTCACCAACCCTTCTCCCACTCCCAAATCTCTTCCAGCATTTCAGAGCTGGGAAAACGCTGAGTCCAACACCATGGCTACAATTAAACAGGAAAGTGGAAGGGGAAAAAACAGGGAAAAGCCAAAAGGAATAGGATTGAAGCCACAGAGTGGGAACAGATGGGAGTCAATGAGGCGGAGAAATACAAGGAAAAGGCTGCTCCTGCCTCAGGGAGCTGCCAAGGTAAAGGATCCATCCCGGGAAAGGGATGGAAACGGAAAATCCTGACACAGGATAGAGCTGGAGGAGCATCCATGGGATATTTGCTCCTCTTTAAAGGAACTGCTGGGGGGGGACAGGAGGGAAAAGTGTTTTCCTGGTGGAATTTAAGGAGCCAAAAATCCCTGGTTTTGCACAGGTAGCAGCCCTGGTTTATCCCAAATCCCAAACCATGCTTTCCATGTGGCACAGGAATGTCCTGCTCTGCTGTCAGCAACAACTTTGCTACTTCCCAGTGTTTCGGGATACCTTTTCCAACTGGGTATTCCAAGAAAACCATGAGACTGGGGAGATGAGGACACAGCAGTCCCAAGGGACTGGGTAGCCCCAAGCTGACATTCCCACAGGGAGTGAGCTGAGCCTTCCCTCCAGGCTTCCTTCTGCTGAGTCCATCAGGCTCGTTCCAAGATCCCCGGCTCTTAATTAAGCGTGGCTAATCAGACACCTGGAATTATCCAGCCCTCTCGCATTCCCGGCGGGAGAGGGAAGGGAAAATAAACCCCACACCACCCCACACTTGTTTCATCACCAGCCTGAGCACAGGGACAGCTGCTGATCCTGACCAGGAGCTTTCCATTTCTTCAGAAGCTTTGGAAAAGGTCCAAGGAAAAAAAAAACAAAAAGGGAAAGGGGATAAGGGGATTTACAGGTGTGGGTCGTGTTGGAATAATGAGTCTGGGAAGTGGTACCTGGGAAGTTCTTGGGATTGCAGGTAGGTGGTACCAGAGCCAGACTGGAACATCCAGGCTCTGAATTATAGGATTATGGAATGGTTTGGTGGGAAAGGACCCTGGAGATCATGGAATTCCAGCCCCTGCCATGAGCAGGGACACCTCTCGCTATCCCAGGTTGCTCCAAGCCCCGTCCAATCTGGCCTTGGACACTTCCAGGGATGGGGCAGCCACAGCTTCTCTGGGAATTCCATGCCAGGGCCTCACCACCCTCCCAGGGAAGAATTTCTTCCCAATATCCCATCCATCCCTGTCCTCTGGCAGTGGGAAGCCATTCCCTGTGTCCTGTCCCTCCATTCAAGGTGAAGAAAGGAAAAAGGAGCTCTGGACCCAATGGTGACACAACTTCCAGGGACATTCCCCACCACCAGCTCTGCTTTTTGAGGGAGACCTGCGGGAACCTGGAGAGGTTGTGGATTCCCCAT
>VYZQ01003561.1:22788-34081 GCA_013400655.1 Mystacornis crossleyi | reverse complement strand
ACAACCTGTGGAATTGTGGATTATTATGACAAGGTTCCTGTTGGTTTGGGATGTAGTTTATGGGTGTCCCTCCAGCCTCAAAATCCTGGGCTGTAGGATATGACATAGAGTAAGATCTAATATTTGTGCTGTCAACTACCTGGACAGTGGAATTTTAGGGGCATATTCCTGAAGGCAGCAGTCCAAGACCTTATTTCTCAGGTCTGTGGATGCTCTGTGAGTGGTCTATGAGGAGAAGCAGGTGGCCACAGGATTGATTATGTCAAATATCTATCTCCAGCAATTGCCTCAGGAAGGCAAGTATTGCTAAAAGAGCGTTCAAACCATCTAGGTTAAATCTGTTTCTCTTTATTGATGTATTGAATACACAGGGTTTTGCATCCAGCTGGGATACAGGCTGGATACACCCTTTCTAAGAAAAAGTACCAAAAAGGGTAAATCTGAATCTCAGTGAGGAAGAAAAAAGTAGCAACAATGAGACCTGTGTTCTCAGCAAAGGTAAATAACAAAAAATTGGAAGATATGTGTCAGTTTAGAGGGTAAAGAGCTCCCACGTCAAAAAGACCACAATAATATATGGGACACTATCAGGAAGGAGGACTTTGTAATCCTGCTGAAAATGACCCTTTGTAATGGTAAAAAAATCAAGGAACAAGGAGAAAAGGAGTGAGGAATTTTGCTCCTTCTCCCTCACTGCCAGACCAAACTGAGAATCTGCTGCCTTTTCAACACTGTCAGCAGTCTGCTCCCGCAGCTATTACCTCAGGAGCAGGTAGGAAGCCTGAGTGGAATGACTTTTATGACTTACTTGTGGGTATTGTTAATCACTTTGAATGTCTTTGCGACACATTTAGATTTCTTTAAACGTAGTGACAGCTTTGGACAGAAAATCACAAAGCCCTTGGTTCTGATCCAGATCACACAGATAGTCTGAACATGCCGACTGTCATTTAAAATTGAAGAACAGCATCGTGCAATTGTCCTCTTGTGCCTGACAAATTCAAAGCCACAGATTGAGTTCAAACAACTGTTGCCCTGTTCCACAAGCTCTGATAATGAAGACACCATGAAAGTTTTTGGCACAAAGGAAAACAAGTCAATACACACATCAGGACACTACAACAGATAAAATTTAGCTCTATTATAACCAGGTATTCAAGCATTCTTGGAGAAATTGAATCTGTCTGCTGCTATTTCTGCCGTGCTTCCTTTAAGCTGTTCTCTTTTCCAACTCCCCGACTGTTTATCAAACAGAAGACATCATCTGGATGCTAAGGAGACATTTTTCCATCAGGCTGAGGAGTGGTTCTCTCTGATAGGTGTCACAGGAAAAAGTACTGAGACATGGGAAGAGCATAAAATCTTTAAAACTCTTCTTCTCCCCCATTTCAAAATCCTTTTCTGAAATGTATCCTCTGTATCTGCCAAGTAAGTTTTATACTGAGAAAAATTTATACCAAGGCTAGAGGAAGAAGTGGATGGCATGAAAAGAAAACCTGTGAGCATAAAAGTTTAGAAAGACCTTGAGGTGGCTATCAGAAAGTTCCATTTTTTCTCAGCAGAATTTAACTGAAACATTGTTTTGTGGGGCCACCTTACCTCTACAAAGACTGTGGTTTTCCCATAGCACAGGGGAATAAACATCTACTTAGAAACTGCTCCAGACTGACTGTAGGGATAGTCCATATTCCCACATTGTTACAGGTGTTGCTTTTTTTCCCAATAGTTTGGGAAACTCAAGACACATTCAAGAAGGCTTGGATTCCTTAACCAAAAATACAGCTGTCTATTACGTGACTTAGACACACAGGTCTTGGAGCAACAGGTTGTTATGCAGAAAGGTGTGTAGCAGGGAGATGTGTCTTACACTGAGAAAATCAGTGCTGTAGCAATGAGTTCTGGATATTCAAAGGTACTGAATACCACCTTACGTTCCATGACCTTCCCCTGAAATTATTCCATTCTTCTTTACAAATCTTTGATCGCTTTTTTCCCCTATGAATTTCATTTGTTTAATGGATTTCTTTTCCATCACATAGGAGAAAAATGCTACCATTGAGACAGGTTAACACTCTCTGTGAAACACTGGTGTGCCTTGAAGTCCCTTTGAGGTGGCTCTGCAAGGCAGAAGGGACCTCAAGAACACAATGAAAGTTTTGAGAAGCTATGGGTGATTTTCATCTAATTTCATTCCATATAAACTATCTAAAACGTTTTTACTTTTGTCCATGCCAATTTTCTGCAGTCTTTCTTTAGGAAATGGGAAGCAGTAACTGCTTCCAAAGGGCAAATGCCCCTTCTCATTGTGAACATTTATTTAAGACAAATGCTCTGGAATACCTCTCTGTCTCTCCATGGATTACAAAAGGAGCTTAGAGCAAATGTTTCCCCATTGGATAACTAAATTTAAGCTCCTGTTGCAGCTAAATATAACAAGAACACTGTAAGACTAAGCCTAAAATCCCTTTCTGTGCTACAGCTGGTAAACAAGCCACCTGACAGCGAGGTTACACACAGGTTACAGACACTTCCTCTTAAGACTTTTTTAAAGCACTGGTCTTGGTATCCTCTGTAAAACAGCTCAATCTACCACAAGCCACACATGGACAGTCCAGACAGATGGTTTGGAATGGTTCAGTTGCTGTTAAGTTTATACAGGAATTTTTGTAAAAGCTCTTTGCAGGACTCAGGAGTTATCACTTCAGCCAACTCTGGTGATAACAAACCGCATGCTCTGCTAACAACTATACTAATAATTTCACTGAATGAATTTAGCTGCTTTTTCATACTGTTATTTCATGGCCTTGTCCAGCACCTGACAGGGAATTAGGAAACTGGAGGGTGAAGCGTCTGAAAATGCCATGGTCAGGACTTGGTTCTGCAGGAGAACAGCCCAAATGTTCATGAGAGCATTCAGGGATTCTCCTCAGGGACTCAGAGGTTTAAACTACAGTGAAAGCAAAGCTTTTACCTGTGCTGTAGCAGAACCACTGGAATGAGTGTACTCTTCACAGGGTAAAAAAATGGCTGGATAGCCTAGTCCAAGGAGTGGTGGACTCAATCATTTTAGAGGTCTTTAACCACCTTAATAATTCTATGATTCTATAAAAAGTGGGAAAATGGTTTTATTTCTCCTTTTATTCCCTAAACGAGAAGCAGCAGCCCATTCCCAGTGCTCCCTTAAAAACGACAAAGCACAAGGAGCTGCTGCAGTGTGAGATGGGAATTTCAGGTCATTACTAATCTGGTTGACATGCAAAGTGCTGAGGTAGAAAATGAAAGCCCCGTTGCACATCCCAGTCCCCTGAGACATTCGGTCTCCCAGGAACCATTATTTTGTCTGTACAAACTATTGTTTCATAAAGAATATTGTGTTTCAGCAGAAAAGTCAAATGTGTCCTCTCATAACTCCATGTGGCTGTTAGCTTACTGCTGAGCTAATGCTTTGCCACATAAATAAAACTGCACAAAAAAAGAGAGAGCAGACTTGCAAGGAAACATGGGGAAAAATATAATTCATTGGCGCTCGGGGCTGAAAAGTTAGTGAGCTTCTTTCCTTTTCTTTTTTCTTCCCTTTACCCTTACAAGTTGATGTGTATCCAAACAGCTTGAAAAGTACTTTGAAATCCAACTTTAGTCAGCTATGATGAAGACATAAGAGGAGCTGATTTTTCCTTTGTGATGCTTTGTTTTTTTCTCTTTTATTCACTGTTCTCTTCAGCAGTGGCTGCAGGAGAGGATCCAAGTGTTTTTTTCTTGGAACTTTTTTTCTTTTTTTGGTGCAGTTAAAGATATATTTCTTCAGTTACACTGAGAAATAGTCACTACATACTGCTTTTGAGATAAGCTCAACTAGTGAGCTGAGAGGGCTTGAACCAAAATGCAAGACTTCTCAAACCTCAGGAATCTATAACACCTTTCCTAAGGACTTTTTACTATGGTAAAAAAATGCTGCTTTGTGTGGAAAGATGTGAAATACTATGTAGCTATTTTTCTTTTTGTTGAATAAATTTCACAAAAGTTCTAAGGACCAGTCTCTGGGCTCAGGGGAAAATCTGACACTCAGAGGGATCTAGAGAGGTTGTAGGACAGGGCCAACAGGAAGTTCTTGAAATTTAACAAAGAAAAACATGCAAAATTCTGCACATTATATGAATCATCACTGGACACCCGGGGAGCAGCTCTGCTGAAAAGGACTTGGAGGTCCTGGTGGGCAAATAACTAAATAAGAAACGTCAGCAAACCCTGCCAGAAAAAATGTTCTGGACTGTTGGCAGAGGAGCAGAGCCGGGAGCTGGAAAACAGTGATATTCCTCCGTAATCAGCAGCCACTAACCCACAGCTACAATTCTGCATCTAATCCTGGGACACCAAAAAAAGAAAGGTATTGGTAAAAATTGGCATGAATTCAGTGGTAGGTCACCACTGACTGGGGGAGAGAAGGAACTGAGGTAACTGACCTTCAGAAGGTGCTGAGGAACCTGGTTTTGTTTGGCCTGGAGAAGAAAGAGCTTCAGGAGGAGGTAACAGCATCCTGTCCATACCTACAATGAGGACGTCAAGAAGACAAAATTATTAAAAGCCAGCTCAGCAAAGCACTTAAACTCATACTTAACTTTATATTTGAGTTTTTTACTATTTTGTAGGGGTTTTTTTAATATATATAGATATTTATGTCTTCTTTTTTTTTATTCTGATCTCTCTAATGCACTCACATATCTGTATATTTTTAATATATTGCAAAAACCTACTTAAAGCTGGACAAATACCTAACATTTTCCCTGTGCTGAGGTATTTTGTAATATTAAAATGTGATAGTCGTTCATCCAATTTGTGGATTAGGTGTTATTTTGCTTTATTTTACAGCTATATGCAGTATTACCAACCATTATCACGTAAGTATGAAATGATGAAATTTTTATGGCTACTGCATAAAATGAAATGGTACCAAAATTATGAGGTTTAACTCTGAACCCTTAATAGAAATAAAAAGATTCAGTGCTATGCTATTCCTCTGGCAGAGTGTGCCATGAGTGCAATGAGCTCAGTTTCATGTGTTGGGCACAACAAGAGCTCATTGTTGAGATGAGAACATGCACCACTGTAGTAACTCATATTTGGGTTCACAGCTGACTCCATGTGAGTATATTTTAGCCCATATTGCAGCTTCCATCCTGCCCCTTCAGCCTGGTTTTTGCCGGAGGAAACCCAGCTAGGCATCTGCTTTGGAGGAAACCCCACAGCCTGACATGGCCTTGGGGCCAGGAAAGCATTGACCAACAGGAAGGAGGCACCAAGATGGAAAACATCTGAAATATTTTCACCCTGCAGAAAAGCAAGACCCACCAAAGCAGTGTCTAGGTCTGGTATCTCATTCCCAGCTGAGAAGAAATCTTCAGAGTCCAACAGATAAATCATGAGTTTTGAAGTGTCAGTACCCAGAAGTGACTTCCTGCTTCCTTATTGATTTTGGGGACTGTACTCTTCATGTTCTCTCTTGGGGTACCCAAATAACAGCACAGTAAAGCTGCAGCTGTGGTTGATATAAAAGCTACACAGAGGATCCCTGTGATCTGATGCATGATTCTCTCATCTTAATAAAATAGCACTGTTGTCGCGGTGGAGGCGGTTTGGAGGAGCTCCTCCGGTGACCCGGCTTCCCTGTCACCGACGACACCGGGACGGGTACGGCTCGGTCTGCAGGCAGACTTTGCCAATCCCCACGAGTTCTTTGTCTCCTTCCCAAGCACACTCCAAAGTAGGGTAATCCAGATGGCAAACGACGCAGGCGAAAGAGAGAGGAGGACTCTGTTGAGGGGTTCCAACCGAGTTTATTGGGGAGTCTGGCTGACCCACCTCACCTCGGGGAGACTGCCTGAGCAGAGCGACGAACAACCCCCGAACCGGGACCTTTATTAGGGGGCGGAGAAAGGGGTAGGAGGTGAGGAAGGGCCAATGGGAACGGCTCAGGGTGTGGTTTCAGGGGAAAGGGCGCTCCTGGGGACCAATTGCCAGGAGGGGGGAGGGACTTCCTGGAGGCCTAGCCTATCACTCGACGCCCAGCCTGGAACTTTCTAGAGGCCAGGCTGGGCCCCGAGATGACAGACAGGTCCCCTGGGGAGGGGAGAGGGTAGAGGGACACGCCTTAGGGGAGGTACAGGAGTGGGACATACCATTGTGGGGAAGTAGAAAGGGGTACATAGGACAAACCAAATGGGGTACAGTACATGAATTGAACATAAAATACAAAACATAAACACAACGCACCGCTACACACTGTAAGATAAACAATCCTTTGCAACTGGACAAGGAACAAGGTTACTCCATTTTCTTTGCAAGAATGCACTGTTTACAGGCAAGGATAAAAAAGTTTGAAAAAACAAGATAAATTAATATAAATGTTTAGCCAGGTTCTCAGTAGTGTCAGTAGTCACATGACAAATGAATCCTTCAAAGCTGTGTAAATTTACAATACCTGAAAATCTTGCACCCTTTCCTTAGAATAATCCAAAATCAAAAAATACTTAAAATTTAAAAAAAGAGAATAATGTACCTTAGCATAAAAACTTCAAAAATTATACCCAGTATTAATATACACACAGTTGACTAGAAAAAGGTCTTCAGAATATTGGTTAAATGCAACACTGAACAGTTTCTGCAAATATTAATTATTATTTTCACCATTATTGTCTCAATGTTCTAGGAGAAGTTTAGAGTACAACTAGCAAGTATTTTTTAGATTACATTGATATGCAAATTATTTTTCCACGTAACATCATGCATTTTCATGTGGCAATCTTCATCCTTTAAGCTTTTGCCATCAAAGAAAGAAACAATACTCTGTCCCTGAGGTATCCAATCAAAATTTGTGAACCATTTCAAATTTATGAATCGAGCACACACAGTGAAACCATTTACTTCATGCTGTATGAAGAGTGACTCCACTGTGCTACATGGTGGAATTTTATTTTATTGCTTTTTTATTGCTTTTTAAATTATTTTCCTAATAATTCTTAATTACTTTTGCAATTAACTTTTTGACTATCATTAACCACTAATTTTTTCATTGAACTATTCATTGCAATTTCAAGATCACATTCCTCAATGGCAACAACTAACTTTAGCACTGAATATGGAAAAGTTAAGACTAGTTTTTCATGTTTTCCTTTAACATTTACTTCTACACAGTTTTAGTTCCCAGCTCAATGCCTGCTGATCATCACACCTTGTACATCATATTGCTGAAATGTACTGACTTGTAAAGCAAGAGGTCAAGGTTAGGCTTTAGTTTAGTTGTTATCTGTGTCTGGGCATTCAGATCTCAGATATGCCAGAGATTTCTGTGAAGCACTTTCCCATGTGATTTTCCTTTACAGAAACTAGAGTATCAGAACCTCAGTACCTCTGGAACTGAACCTTTAATTCTTTATATCTGTGTTCTCCATGTATGAAACTTAATATTATTTCACGCCAGAAATAACATTTTTTTCTCATGAAGAACAGAGGCTGTAAAGAAAAATTCATCCCTGCTTTTAGGAACCTCAGGCAGGTTTTCACTCACTTAATTTTAAATGTCTACAAAGTAATTGTCTGTACCTGAACTAGGTGGAGGTTTTTTTGACTCTCAGAGACTGGGAGGGAAATGGGCACTTAACTCATCCTGAGGTACCATCCATAGTAAGACAGATGAAACATGTATTTTAAGTACCTGTTCTCTCTGTGACTATAAAAGTTCAGGTACACACTGGACCATACAGTTCAGATCTAGACATATGCACAGCTGGATAGCTGCATACACTGAGAAGAGTTTGCCATCCTGAGTTTACAGTGATGACTGATGTTTCAGTTTCTACACAGACACCCTTGGGAAAGTTTATGCTATATATGTCTTTGAGCTATAATCTAATCAATATTTTAATAACCTCAGTTTTCACTGTTAGAAAGGATATTTCCCAAAGCTATATAAGCATGATTTTGTTTTAAATTAAGAATTTGGAGTCTGTTGTGAGCTGTGGAAACTGTGAGAGAAAAGTACCATGATAGCATATAACTTCATGACCCAAAGGGCACGTGGTTATTTATTGACTAAATTCTGAATAAAATATAACAAGTACATGAGATTGTTTTATGATTGTGTTTTCACCAAACTATATGATTACTTCTGGATTCGATAGAATTAATTAAAAGTAGCTCAAAGCACCAAGAGTAAACAGAGCAACACAGAGCAAGGAAGAGTAAAGAGCATCTCAGAATGGTAAGGTTGTTTAAGTCAGTGAAAACTCCTTGTTGAGTACTTGAGGTAAGGAGTAGGAAGATAATTTCAGATTTTTTGAGTATTTAAAACTTCAGAAGGAAACAGGAAATGTTGTATGTACACAAAGAAAGGGTGATAGAAGCCTGTCTGGCCTTCAGATTTCATGCTAACCTACATTTACCATCATTTTTGGTACAAGTAACCTAAAAAACAGTGAGAACTTTTATCTTTATTCCAAACACATTGTAGAACTCAAACTTTTGGGGCAAAAGTGTGTGAAAACCTTTTGAGCTCCAAGAAGGGCTCAAGGAGTCTTCTAAATAACTGCATCCAGTAGGTCTCCATTGTTTCTTTCCTTATTCCTACTCATGAATGTTGATAGCTGAAAGTCGCAACTTTCCTCCAGAAAATGTTGATTTACTAGCTTGTTGTGAAAATATCCCTCTCCCAAAATTTACTCTAGAAAGCTGTGATTCCAAGCTTTCTATCCTGGACGCTGCTAGACTCACAGTTCCCCAAGAATTCGAGACAGAAGTTTGAATGCTGCAGAAGTCACAGCTGCAATGCCAAAATCAAGGTCCACTCTTCCGGCCACACCTTTCAGAATCTTGTCAGCCCTTGGGAGACTAGTCTAGCAATTTTTCTGATTCCTTGCCACCCTTACTCAGACTCTCATTTCAGGTGTAGCATTGAAAAGCCAACAGAGAGGAAGAGCCTGAAGTCACCACCAGTTTGCATGCATCAGTGTCCCTCTGGAGCTGCTCCAGAGCGCTCAGCACTGTTAGAAAGATGGGGTTTGCAATGAAAGGAATCAAGCACATTGCATTATTTTCAGCTAAAAAGAGTCATCCATTATGGCAAGATCATTATCTCTTGGGACCATGCTTCAGCAACCGGTTCCTTGAGGATTTCAGGGGGGAAAAGAAGGAAGGAAATTGAGGGGTGAGAAGAGGAAGAAGATGCAATCACACACTGTCTGTCTTGATGTTATACAATCTCTCAGCCCTGTTAGTGTCATTCATAAGGAAGAGTGCATGAACTTGTGGAAGTTAAACAATATTGTGTCCTCTGCTATATAACTCTGTCCCTATAACAAAGGGAACAAATAAATTTCATTCCTTGATATTGCCTTCAGCAATTTTTTAAAAATTCAATGTTACTACTCTCCAATTAATGACTTCTGAAAAAATAAATGTAAACTTTTATAGCTTGAGTGATAATTTTTTAACAGTTCTCTACAATCTAAGCTTGCAACAAATTCTTTTCAAATTTTTCTTTTTGGAAAATTTTTAATTTATACTCACTCCTGGAATAGTGCTCTTGCAATATCTTGATTAAACTGCCTTCAAAGTGTTGGCTTCAGAAAGATTAAAGGAAAGACTCCCAGCTTATATAAACTGTCACATCCTGTGGGCTGATAACATTTTAGATTAGTTGAATCTTTAATATTAACATTTTCTATGGACATTCCTGATTTTCCTAATGAGTTACACTGTTCTGATTTTTACTTAGACAAATAGAGAAGCCCTAAGGGGTCTAAACTGAGATGACTTAAGCAGTCTCATTTTCCCATGGAAAGCAGACAGTCCTCTGTCTTCTGAAAACTAGACATCTCTAAGATGTCTGTTTATTTGGAGATGCATAAAATCTAAGCATTCGATATTCTATTTTTTACTAAGGTTTTAAAAAATCTCTCTTCTTCTATATGTACCAGTAAGGATTTTTAAAGACTTCAGTTTTAATATCACATCTCAAATAAGCTTAATTCAACATTTTTCTGTGTACCTATGATGAGAGGCTGAGTAACACATGAGAAATTATATTTCTGTATTCTTCTTTAAAAATTAAAGCACAGGGAAAATAATGAGGGAGAGCGAAAGGGAGAAAGAATTTATGAGCACATATTCACTTGTTACATATATATATATATATATATACACACACTTAGCAGATCTCTCCTCCAGTCATATTCACACAAGATAATGAGGTGATCCCACTGCCCCTTTCCTTTGAGGCTGAAAGGAAGGTTACATTTTTGCACACTTAAAATAAATGCCTGATTTCTCTAACATAAAAAAAAAAAAAATTAAAAAGGTGTTGCTCAAGGGAAGCCATCAGCACTTGAGAGAAGCATAATCCCCACCATCTGCTACCACAGAGACAGAGCAACTATTCACAGCTTTTGTTGCAGTGCTCAGTTTGCAATTGTACTGCAACTGAGGGTGGTCACAGTAGACCTGAGCAATTTTATATCTTTACTGCTTATTCCCCTGCCTGCCGCCACCTCTCTTCCTTCCTCCTCTGCCCAATTTTTTACTCTAATAGGCAAAATCAGGGCAGGGAAGGGATTGTATCTTTCTGATCTTTAGGCAACCTGCTGCCACCAACAGAAACATGAAATATACATTGTATTCTAAGTCTGTAGGCGATGTCCTCTAGGCTGAGATTCTTTTCATTTAATTATAGTTATCTTAAAAGTACCCAGTCTAAGGCAACTATCTAGGCTCCACCTTTAGATGATTTAAAAAAGGCAGCTCCTAAGGTGATTCATCCTAAACTACAAGTGCTATTAAACCCCAAACAAGCCCTGTGTAAAATTAATTCTCCTGTCTGATATAAAAAGAGCTCAGGCTCCGGTTTGGAGCAGACACGAGGGATAGGCTTCACCTGAGGAAACACACACAGCTCCAATGCAGGTGTCCTTACCTGAGGTGACTGTGCAGATTTCCTTCATAGCCAATAGAAAGAACAGGAATTTTTGATTCCTCTCTTCCTAATGTAGATCATGGAGTCATGGAATATCTTGGGTTGGAAGGGACCTTAAACCTCACCCAGTTCCAATCTCCTGCCACAGGCAGGGACAACCTCCTCTAGACCAGGTTACTCGGAGTCCCCTCCAACCTGGCCTTGAACACTTCCAGGGGTGGGGAGTCCACAGCCTCTCTCAGATACAGAAAGACTGAAATATTGGAAGTATTTCTCTTCACTGATTACCTAGACCCTTTTTTAACCGATTTATACAGTTAGAAGAGGTGAATT
>VYZQ01003560.1:1082-12342 GCA_013400655.1 Mystacornis crossleyi | reverse complement strand
TTTCTGGTTAGAAAAAACTAACAGAGTCAAAAATAGGTGAATAAACTCTAGATCAGGGGTGAATAAAAGTACCCAAGAATACTTACAAAATCTAGTGGTAGCACTGCATAATGTAACTCAGCAGGTTTCATGGGAATAAACATATCAGTAAATAGGTTGATCATGAACTACCTTTTCCTATCAAGAATGTTATTTCAGAGATTTAGTTAGAGGTAGAAAGAGTAGTGCAAGACTTCAACTGTACAGTCATTACAACATGATAACTGTATATTCCCTTTATGTAACGTGTCTGATTCTTCTGTATTAGGCATTTTACATTGTGAAGTTATACAAAGCAGATCCTTAAATTATGTCATTTAACAGATTGACAACAAAAATGTAAGGTGTTTGTAGCTATGATTTCAACTGAAAAGTGATACCAGCAGTTGAATTTGGAAGAAACGTACTCCTTTTTACCTGAAGGCAATGAACAAAATTTCCCCAGACTGAAGCTACAGGGTATGGGTGTATTTTGTGGGTTTTTCTGGTTGGTTGGGTTGTCTGTTTGTTTTTTAAAATGGGGCCACAGTTATGAGACAACTGAGGCAATAAAAAACAATTATAGACAATAAAAGTTTTCACAAGAGAAGATTTCAACACAGTACTGAGAGTTCAGGGAATTCAAATTGCTAAATCCTGGGGTAAAAAGTAAGATTTTGAGAGATTGCATACTCATTGTGTCTGAAAAGGTATAGCTTTTTCCTTGCCAAAAGAAGACACAGCAGCCTTGCATAAGAATCTCTAACGGCATTCACCATTTTGATGAGATGGTGAGTTATCTCATAGCCTTCAAAAAGTGAGACAGTACATCTAAAGAACAAATAACAATAAATTTATGAGAAACAAATTGAGCTCCTTAACTATTTTATTTTAAAACTTATTTTCAAACCACTGCATATGTAGACAGTTGAGCTTTAAAGTTATTTTTGTCTTATTTTTATCACTTTGGCAATAAAATACAATAAACAAACCAGTATTTTCATTGGGGCATCAACCCCAAATCAAATTCAAAGTCATTGGGGGTGTGGGGGCGTCAGTGGGTGAGTGTTAAAGTTCTTAATTTGTTCATTTTGAAGTGTTTTTTGTTGATGTTGGGTTTTGGAGAGCTGGGGTGTTCAGGGATTTTATTATGTTTGGGTTTTTTTTTCTTTGTCTTTAAATATGTTCTACAGTAGCACAAGTCTTTTGCCATGCTGCATCAGGTTATCCATTAGGACTTTTAACTCTTTTCCAAAGACTTTCCTTCAAGTGAACATCCCTCAACCTGTTGTGAAGTCTCTGATTTTTGTCCCTAGCCAAATAGCTTCCATTCAAATTTTGGTGTGGGTTTGGGTTTTTAGTTTTGTGTTTTAACATGGCATGCATATGAATGTTTGATCTACATGATATTACAATGTACTGTTGGCAATTTTTCATCCTCAAAAATGTTCACACATCCAGTGTTGTGCCCTATATGCAGTTATGTCCTTTTAATAATAATCTCTGGCATCAACTACAGATCATCAATAAAAATACTGATAATAAAATCACTGAAGAGATTATGACATCCATTTATGCTCCAAAACTGACAAAACAGTTTTTAAACTGGTAAATTAATTTCTTATTATTTCATTTTATACTGAATAAGAAAGAGTAATACAGAATTATATTAAAAGCCTTAAATTGCACTGATCACAGCTATTTTGTCAAACAGTACGCAGTACTGCATTTTACATAGTCTCTGTTATGAATGCTGCATGCCAGGCCTGAGAATAACTGCAGTAATTCCTTCCTCAAGTCTCTTTTGTGTTTTTCTTACAGCACAAGACGCACCATAAAAGAGAAATTCTTTGCTTGACTGAGTGAAGGGATGATTAGAATGATGCTAACAAGATAGAAACAATCCACTTTCTAACACATATGTGAGTATGTGCATGGCATGAGTCTCATATAAAAGAAAAATAAAAGTCACTATTTATGTACTGAGGTACCTTTAAGACACTAACACAATATTTACACTTTTATTTTTTCTTCTCGGAGAAAAAAAAGAGTTCAACAATATTTTCTACAGGAAGAATTTGAGATATAGAAAGGAATTTTAATTAAAAATTTTGCTGTTCTCTTCCAGTGCTTTGAGAAATGATATCCTGTAAAACACTAGATGAATTATTTTTGAGCTGGAAGCCAATTCCATTATGTTCTGTTTGTACAATATCACTGTAACTTGCCTGAAGCATGAAAGATGTGAACACTGATCACTTACACTAGTTTCCAACATTTTCTTTTTTATAGGTATGTAATTTCATAACAAAATGAAGGAAAAAACTCCAAAAAGTATGATATACATACATATAAAACCACAATTAAAAAAAAAATTATACACACACACACACACACACAAACACATATGTATATAGATGGGAAAAACAGAGAGAGATTCAGATGGAAACCAGGCATCCCTACATAACAGAAATGTGATATTTTGAGATGCAACCATTTATGAAAAAAAAAAAAAAGATATTTTAGAGGTCCTTCCAGTATTTTTGCCACATTACTGTTGTTATAAGTGTTAGTTTTATTCTTCTCACACTAGGGACTAAAATGAAAGATCACATCACTCTCAAATAGCTTGTATTTTTATATGAGTGACCCATCAGTAACATTTGATATGAGATATCCTAGATGATANGGCTCTCTCTCTGCCATCTGGGAGCCATGCAAATAAACATCCCGAAGCCCTAATGCCTGAGAGCCTTCTTGCCTCCTTTGTCGCTGCTGTGTTGTGAAGCTGAAAGCCAGCCAGGGCCAGGCGGGGCAGTCCGAAAAGGGGCACGGGGAGTGAAACCCCTTCCCTCCCAAGGAAGCCCCCTGTGCTCTCTAGGAAGGCTAAAGCTGAAAGTAACAATAATGTTCTGACATTATCTCAGACCCCAATAGATAAAAGTATTTCATAACAGCTAAGCTAAAACTATAATCTCTGTGTGGTCAACTGATGTCCAATACTTGCAGCTGAATAGCCCATACAACTTGTTACGAGTGCAGAGAAGGGCTGAGCACAAGAACTCCTCTGCTCACATCATACAGGTACTATGCACACACACAACAGCAGACTCAAAATGAACAGGATCTCCAATTTCTCCCTTGGACAAGCAGAGAGGAGTGAGTTGTAGAAATTGTTTAAACACTGTTTTGTGAAAATCACCAGAAATTGTACACATTAGGAGTGGACTATTGTGAGCAGAGTAATTTGTCCAGCTCAAAACTTCATTCTGAAATACCCAGGAACAAACTGGTCACTAGCAAGCCCTACAGGCTAGATGAAATCCTGCTCTGATCAAATCCTAATATATCAGAGTCAAAAAGGTTTTATCAGAAAAGGGAAAACACATACACCAACAATCCATAACTAGAAACATTTCTAAATAAAAACATCAAAACCAGCACATTCAGTTATGGGTGTAAGAGGCCTTTGTTTAAAAACATATATTTATCAAAACAAAGTAAAAAAATCCCTCCAAGAGTTCCGAAACTGCTCTAACAAATCCAAAGCATAATGATAGAATTAATATTTTAATATTCTTAAAAGAAAGTTCAGGATCTCAAGAACTGCCTTACTGGCTCAGACCCAAGGTCTGACCAGCAGCACACCCTGTCCTGACAGCTGTCAGCAACATTTTATTAGAAAAACAATAAAATAGGACCAGTGCAGAATGATACTTGCCCAGCTATAAAGGCTCTGAGGTGAGACCTTGACTACTGTGTGTAATGAACACTGATGAATATATCTTCTATTAGTTGGTTTAAGCTTCCTTAAAAAAATCTATTTATACATTTTCCCAGCTGCGATCTTCACAGTTCAAATGTGCTTAGAACTAATTTGAAGTAATGCATTTAATGTTTCCACTCCTCATTTTATGGTTCCTTATCTATTCATCCATGTTTGAGAGCCATTCTTTATAAGGCATAGCTTTCCATTCTATGATCCTTTTTTCCCAATATTTTATTCTTAAGATGCAATGAGAAGAGTTTCATGGTATATTTAAATTGGGAATTTAGGTACAGATGGATGGAGTAGGATAATAGCATACTTCAGGTGTTCGGGACTTCTCTGATAAATTCCAAATCCATAGTTTGGTATCTAACTTAGCCACTGGACTCAAGTTTTCAGAAGTTCTAAACACGTGCCTTATTAAAAAGGTAGACAGTATACTACCATCATAAAAAAAACAGTGAGTGGAAAACAAAAGACCATCCATTGTAGATGAAAATTGGATTATTTTTGTTCTTTGCAAAAATAAATAAATTTACTCAGATAATGNTCCTTTCTATTAAATTGTATTTCTGACTTGGAGCCTCTCACTGATTCTGCTTTCAAACCAGTACATGGAAGTAGGGTTATGGAGGATTATTTAATGACTTACTGTTAATTTTTGCAGTTAGAAAATCCAAAAGTTTAGGACATATAAAGACGGGTTTGCATCTTTTCCATCTCCTTGGTGTAGCAAAAAATATTTAAAGGTCTGAAGGAGTTAAATAACTTCCTTGTTTTTCTGCTTACCTGGAGCTTGTGAATCTTTTTTCCTTTATCTGATGTTGAAGACCATATATAAGTTTGAAACTTTAAGTGTACCTTAAACATCCTCTGTTCTGTAAATAAATATTCTCACCCCATACATTCAAAGTTTAGTTTTCAAATATGTCACGACACTGGGAACACTTCATAATAACAACAAAACCAAAAATTTAGTCAAGAAATGAAAATAAATTTCACATCAGTAACTCTGCTTACAATTACAAAACTAATTCATCCTACTCTGTTTAATTACCTCGTTACTTAACACATTAAAAATAATTAAAAACTACAGTTTCCCTAGCAGGGAACAGACCTCTGCAGAGCACAGTTAAATTATTTTCACAGATAAGGACAAGGGCTGATACTCCTATCTATAAAATACTTCAAAGAGGAAATATTTTCTACTTCTGAGTATGCATATTTAAAAAGAAAGAAATAATGTGTGACTTTGACATGGGGTTGTATACTCTTGAATGACAGTAACACTTAAAGCAGATTACCTCTGTTTTCTCATTATTTAAAATTAAATTACCTTGTTTAGCTGATTTATTACTAAGTTTGTGTAGATAGGGGAAATGATCTCAAAGAAAAAAAAACAAAAAGGCACATGAAACTGGGCTAATATCCTTGAGTTCCTGAATGCCACAGGTAGACACAGTCAGAAACCAAGGTGAGGGAAAGGTAACAATCACTATGTCTTTCTCATCATGCAACACAACCTC
The DNA here is from genome assembly GCA_013400655.1 of Mystacornis crossleyi. Classification (NCBI taxonomy): domain Eukaryota; kingdom Metazoa; phylum Chordata; class Aves; order Passeriformes; family Timaliidae; genus Mystacornis; species Mystacornis crossleyi. The sequence goes on along the minus strand of VYZQ01003560.1, from coordinate 7,029 downwards.
ACAAAACACAACTGAAATTTTGGCCCAATGACACTTAGCATCTATTTTCACATTTCCTTCACAGAAAGCATAAAAAAAATACAGGCAAATAGGAGAATAATTTGCCTGAGTACTAAAATGGTTAGGATGACAGAGACTGAAAAAACAGACAATGAGATAATGGTATTTTCTGAGCTACAGAAGATATTGTTCTGTTAAATGATGCTTTACAAAGTTTTCTTCTATGCATTTCTTGTAGGTTTTTTTTTTTCCAAATCTGCACCTGACACAGAAGAGTTATGATAAAAGCAAAAAAAAAAAAAAAAATCAAACAAAAACCCCAAAAAAACAAACAAACAAAAAAAATCAAGCAAACAAACAAACAAACAAACTACTAAAACCCCAAACCATCAAACCTAAATCCACACAAGATATGTGTCTACATTGTCAGCTAAAATGCNCAGATTCTGCCATGATTAAATAAACAAACAAACAAAAAAAATCAAGCAAACAAACAAACAAACAAACTACTAAAACCCCAAACCATCAAACCTAAATCCACACAAGATATGTGTCTACATTGTCAGCTAAAATGCACCACACTCCACCCATAGTCAGATTTTGGCTTTGGAATTGTGAAGTCCATCCCCACCAGAAGTCTCCATAAAACATTCCTGCATCTGTCTTCTCTATTGTACTGTGACCACCAAAGCAATTAAGGATTAGAAAAATCCTTGTAAAACGATAACTGATGAGGCAAGACAGTAAGGAGATTAAATCATGCAGAAATAATTCAGAGGAAAGAAAAGCTAAAAAAATTTACATCCCACTTGTGGCTTTATGCAAATGTTTTTCTTTTGAACACAAAAAAGACAGCATAGTTTCATCATGCCTATGCATTTATTTTCACTCTGCAGAGCACCCAACAGTCTCAACTATGCAGAGCTAAAAATATGGCCCCCCATCTTCTGAAGGGAGCCCATGAAGACATTCTCCACATTGCACATAAACTGTTGCTGCTTTGATTTTTGCTATTCTTACTGAAATTGTTCTATTTCCCAAAAAATCATTTAATATTTATGGCTTTGAAAATAAATAATACATATATATGTTTTCAAATACCCATTAAAATACTTTGAGTAATCATATCAGTATTCTGAGAGTAGAAGAATATATGTATAAGCATGGACTCTTGAAAACAGATTATTTGCATAAATGCTTCAAAACTAATTTTACTTATCCCTTGACTGCACTAAAACACTTGATTTATTACTTGTGTTACAATTTACCTGGTAAAAACCCAACTGTGCTTAGCATTGTAAAAAGAGAAGATAAAACTTTCTGCTATCTATAACATAAACATAAACATAATCTAATAAATCATAGGTATTGAATAATGCATATGACTGCGAGAAACAAATAATGGAAAATTACGTGAGCTTTAGTAAGAACTTGAATTTACATATACCACAGAATTATTCACACACAGATTTAAGTATACAAATTTAAATATTGAAATAAACAAACATAACAACTAAGCATACTTTAACAACAACTCCTGAAACTTCTATGCTATTTGACATTGACCAGTTGTCTTCTATGTAGAAAGGAGGCTCTACCACAGGATCTTGCAGGAAGAGAACCCCAGGGAAGTGGGGAATGCACACAGAATTGTGTTAGCAGTGATGAAAACCCTGGCAGCTATTCATGCACAGCTTCATTTAAAATGTGATAATGTCCCAAATAAAATTCAAATTAATTACCTGAAAGCAAGTCTCACTGTTACTGGAATCAAGTTACCACTGTTCCTAGATTCACAGTCAGGCACAGTAACTGGAAGCAAGGTGATAAACTGAGAGCATTTATACAAGGGTTCTTTGTGCAGGACTACAAAAGGACTAGAACTGTGTATTTGATGGATGAAAAAAGGAACCAATAGCAAAAAAAGTCTAGGTGAGGTGTCAAGATCCCAGTAGTTTTTCAGCTACATATTTCAATGGATATGACGCTTTTTGGCAGAGACACAGAGCATGCAGCCCCAAGTTTGAGAAATGAGATGTGTTCCAAGCCAGCATTTTATGTGTGCCTTCAGTGTTATAGAACAACTGTCCTGGTTTGGGCCTGGACAGGGTTAATTTTTTGCAGTAGCCAGGAGGGGGTGTGGCTACTAGGACACAGAGGTGTTTCTATACCTCCTCCAGTCCTTGCTGAGGGTGGGAGGAAACAAACTCACTCCAGAGGAGACGGTTCCTGCAGGTTGAGAAAATGTGGTGGGGGGAGATATCATTATTGTTTATTGTAGTGTGTTTTCCTTGTGAATCGTTTCTTTTCTTATACCTTTCATTATTAATACTTTTTTGTTACTGTTCTTTCTCTGTTTGTTGCTGTTTCCAGTAAATTGTTCTTATCTCAACCCATGATCTTTGCCTTTTTTGCCTCCAGCTGGAGAAGGGGGAGGGGAATCTGCCTGTGGTGTTAGAGGGAACATTAAATTCAAGAATACCATTCCTAACCCATGACAATAACAAACTTAAGAAAATTCTGGAATGTTAGGGAAATGTGAAGCATTAACAGAAGTCATACAGAAACAGAGCACAATTTAAGGGAATGTCACAGATCTTTAGATAAACAAGGAAAGGCTGAGGAAGAGATGCTGATTTTGCAGTGCTTCTACCCTTTCTTGGAGTCCGTGGAACTGTTACCTCATTTTGGGAGAAAGTCTTCATGCACTTGGCTTGCTCTGCAAAAGCATGTCTAGGTCTATGCAATTCCCACTTAATACATCAGAGAGATATGAAGGAAGGAGAACAGAATCATTCCTACTGTTGTAATTTAGAGCTAACATGGCTTTGTCAGGAGAGGTACACTTTTCTTTCAACAGTTTCTGCTCAGGATTTTAACTTCTACATACTTATTAGAGGTTCAGTTATAAATTATACAGATTACTGTAGGCTGCAGTTCCAGTCTCTCATATATCTGTGCCTCCATCTATCATTCCTGCAACTTCATTATTAACTTTAAACTATTTATTAACCTTCTTCAACATTTATCACCCTAAAAACTCCTGCTCACATATCCAAACCCCTCAGTGAAATACAGTCCTCTGAAGCATTACTTTGACTTTCTTCAGTGACTCAGCCACTTGATAATTAGCAAAGTCCCAACCAAGATTGATCACCTAAAGTATAATTAAATACTCAGTGTGAACATTTCCTGATTAAATTCAATTGCATTATGCAAAATGAACGCCAAGCCCGGACACCTATTCTTCGCTTCAGGAATCTGTGCCAGCAGTAATCTCTTTTATACCTTTATTTCATCCCAGATTCAGTTTTCAGTTTTTTATTATAAAAATATTACTATTTTTCATAACTCTAATACATAAAATATAGAAGTACTATCCTTCTGCAGGGTAAAATAACAAATAAGAGAGAATAACAGCTGAAAATGAGAATACTCCATCCCCCAAAGTCAGTGAGACTTAGGAAGACCACTTGCAGATTTCCCTCCTACTCAGAGGAACACCAGACTCTCACTCTCAACTACTTGCAAAGCACAGACTACTGTATAAATTGGTACCCGACACAATTGAATTAATATTAAAGGAAAAAACCCAACACATGCTAATTTTTGCGACCTTGCACAACACTGCTGTCCATTGTGGCCATGAAGCCATAAAAAGTATCATTAAATACAGAATTTGATTTCTTTTTCCAAAAAGCCTAGTAAAATTGAATCCCCTCTTCAGAAAGTAAGAACTTCTGAAATTTGGAGATAACTGTCCCAGTGAACTGTGTCACAACAATGTCCATGTGAAATATACAGATACAATGCTTTGAAAATGACACAGTACTGTAGAGACAAAAGCATCTAAAACCACGAAGAAAAATAAAGGTTAGAAAGCTCACAGTTTATACAATTCATACAGAAAAACCACAAAAGTATTCAGAAAAGGAGCCAGGTAGCTTTTTTTTTTGCAGTTCTAAACAAATAAAAGTATTGTAATATGCAATGTTTTAGTGAAATTCAATTGGTTTGTGGAGATATTTCTCTTCTGCTTTTTTTTTTTTTTTAATTTCTGGTTTTAGAGTCAGAGACACTTATTTTAGGACATAGCAAGTAAGGCATTGCTTTCTCTAGAATCAAGCTGGCATCCTCCACCTTTACAACCTTTCTTCCAAATTCAGTTCACACCACTCCTCCTAGGGCCACAGGATCTTTACACATCCTGAAACAATCTTCACCTCCAGCATAATTTTGTTGATATGAAAGAGAAATTAATGTCTGAACACGGCATGGCATCTAGATAGCTTTACACTGAAAAGATGTTAATTTATAATTTGGGTACACTTGATTGAGTTTTGAAAAATAGTCTTGAAAGTTAAAAAAAAAAAAAAAAGGCAAGAACCTACAAACAGACAAAAAGAATCGAACCCAGAGAAAGTAAAAACACCCCAGAACTCTTGTTGGTCTTAAGTGATCATTGTTCTACCTAAATAATACAAGCAGAACTGTACATTATAATGGGGAGTATAGGGAAAGAATACATTTCACATCTCAATTAAATGAAAGAACCTTATATAAGTGTTCTATCAGCCAGAAAACTAAATTTAGACAATAACTGAGGGGCAGCTAAATTAATTTATGTTGCAAATGATCATTACAAAACCTTTCACTAACACTATTAAATGGGTTTGTTTTCAATGTATACCTTACAGTACAGTAGAAGATGAATTTGAAGGGTGTTTTCCATTTGGTAAACAAAAAGGTTTCATAATTTAGTCTCTGGATAAACTAGAACAAAGGAAGTTTCATTTCTATAAATGCAACTATGCTAAAACCTCCCTTAATGGTAACTTTGCAACACAATTATAATGTAGCAAACAGAACATTAAAAGGTTTAGTAGTCATGTTTAGTAGTCAAAGGTTTAGTTACAAGTAACGGTAACTTCACCAGCAACCATCAAATAAAGATGAAGCAAATAGCAAAAAGAAATATCAAAGATTGAATCATCTTAAGATTTATAGCACCATGAAAAGTGGACATCAAAAACAGCTAAGTCTGCAATGTTGTCCTAGTTACAAAGAGAGGCAGTGGAGTTTTTTAACGCTGTTTGGGTGTCACCACCATGTTTATTCAATATCACCATCGTCATTGCTACTGTAATGGTTTCACCAGGAAATGCTGGGTGCTGGAAACCAGAAGTTTGTCATCTTGCCTGGCTCACTAGGGTAGACTGGACAGTCCCCTTAAAACCCCTGCTGCCCACCAGCTCCCACCTTCTCTTTTGTATACTTTTGCTATTAGTAGTGCTGTTGTTAACATGTTTTTAGTAAATTATTTCAACTCATAATCTCATTTATTGTTCCTTCTTTATCAAAAGGACCAGAGGAAGGGGAGTGCCTTACTTGGAGTTTAATTTCCCTGATGGTGTTAAAACCAACACAAATGTTAATGGTTTCAGGTTTTTATACTACCCAAACTAGTTTCATTCTTTTTAACTTGAAGCTGACTTCTCTTTTCTCTTTTGCAACATATCAGGTGAAATAATCTTTTCCCCTTCATGAAAGTTAGCAAATAATTTATAGCAAATAAATCTGAACAAAAGGGCACTGTATACCTGCGTATGACTGCAAACCCAGTATTTTAAGAAAATACCATTAAAAAAGTCTTAATATCAAGATGGTGAATTTACTTTATTTGAGTAACAGAATATTCAGAGCCGCTCAATGAAGGTATTTTCAAGATTGCCTATCAGTGGTTTCTGCAAAAAATTTTGTGCTTGTCAAGGGGAAAGAGAACCTTTCAGCTACATTTATGCTTGCTTAGATCCCAAGGGCATTTTTAGGCCTCCCTAATTAAGGCACTGCTTTACCAGTGCTCCTGCAGTTGCAGGTAATTGGCAATCACTAACAGCAGGGTTCTGATGAGGATTTACTTTGCTAAAGTAGAAAAAAAAAAAAGAAA
>VYZQ01003558.1:103504-121443 GCA_013400655.1 Mystacornis crossleyi | reverse complement strand
TTTCCAGTGGGTCTGGCACATCCTACAGATGATATAAGGCCCTCTTTTGTTTGGGATTGAATGATTAATCACTCTTCAGCCACACAGAGTTCCAGAGCAATTCACACATGAGTTGATGTCAAAATTATGTTTTGGTTCCTGCTGGCCAAATACTTGCAGGAGAATTCTAACTATGGACAGCAGAAAAAATGCTGCCAAGAAGAGACTGCTGAAGCAAACTCAAATCTGGTCTGGGGAGGTGAGGTCAGGTAAGTATCTAATCCAGAAAGGATCTACCAGAGGCAGCTCTGGTGAGCTATGCAAACTCCTACCTTAAAGTCATCTTAGACACACAGACAAGCACTCAGAGAAGAACGGGAAACAAAGTTCCATCCACCAAGCCTTAATACCTGATCCACCAGCCTTCCTGACTGCCACTCCAGCACTGCTGCTGGTCGCACTGGTTAAAGGTTCTAGGCCTTTCAGACCAAGTGTAATTTGTTAATCCAGAGCTCCAGCCTCAAACATACCTGTGCACCACTGTGGATGTACATGTGCATGGGAGAAAAGAAGGAGAAATGCATACAAGTCATTCAGCTTTAGATCTGATGGATTTCCCACCACAGATTTGATTCCAAAATCTGCTGGAAGCTTAATGCTGATTGAACAACAAGATTAAGGCGCCACCTTCCTGGGCACTTCTCTTGTTGACAGAGATTTGTCTTTGTTCCTGAGTAAGCTCATGTGTAGAGGAAAGACTCTGACTCACGTTGTCCTCTAAAGCTTACAAATATATATGTGATAAATAAGGACAACTCAGCGTCTGAGGTAAGAGCTAAACAGAGCCCAAAGGTACCAACAGCAAATCTTGTTATGTTAGCCTTACTTGGAAAAGGTTTCAAAAAGAAGGGTGACTGCTAGCCACAACTTCCTTTTATAAGCAAACACTGTTTTTTGACTCCTATACACTCCATTTTGACCTACAAGGTGGGTGTTGGCATTTCCAAATAGGAAATGTAATTAGGGTAACATTTATTTCCCTTTGTAAGTAGGTTAACATATTTATAGCTATTTTTGACTGTACTGTTAACTTTAGGATTTCATAACTGCTTTCCACAACATTAGCATACTATACAGTACATGAGCTTACCTCCATCACAAGCAATTGGAGCAGAAGCTTCAGACAAGATTGCTGGATTAGCTGGATTTGAAGAAAAGGCAGTCTGAGCCTAAAAGCAAAGAAACTCACAGATGTTACTGTGTATAAGAAAACATAAATCTTTATTATGCAGGCAGGAGACTCAGTATTTTCTTTTTTTCTTGTACATGCTAGTTACTATTCATCTTGAAATAACGAAGTCAATCTTTTTATGCGAAATGAATAGCTTCAATACAATATGATGTAATGGTATCAAAACTACTTTGGCAGATTAACTCACATCTTCCTCAGAGACAAAGCTACAGTGATAATGCAGAAAGGTTTTCCTGTCAACCTGTTCTGCTTATGTCATCAAGCAAGCTAAAAAGCCTTAAAGGAAACATTACCTTTGTCCAACAAAGCTTATCAAGGTACGACCTTTGGCAGAGTGTTTTGCAATTACTTTTTTTCAGCTGGATAGCAGCAGTTTTACTTCTTCACACCATCTGCAGACATTATTAGTGAGATCCATAGTTCTTTTCAGGTGTCAAGTTCCACACAATCCAATGCTATTAGTATAATATCTTCTGAAAAAAATGGACCTTCCAAGATGACTTTTCTACAGCACTTGCCACTACAGTGAACACATAAAGCCTTACTTCTGTATTGCTGACTGGCTTACTTTGCTAAGTTCTCTTATATTTGTGAGTCCATTTCCTTCCTTCTCAATACCTCCGCTCTATTTTTTGGCCTTGTGTGTTCCTGGCCAGTGAAAAACACAGCCTTAGAGAGGCCTCTTAAGCATGATGAAAATAGCTATCCCAATAACTTTTCTGAGGCTGAATGTCAAATGTGCAGGGGGGAAAACTACTCAAAGCATAGTGAAACATTATGCTGAACAGGACACATAAATTACCTAACACAGCATGACAGCAAAATTACTTCATGATGTTAAGGAAATGCTTAAAAATAGAAGACTTCTTAGTCCTGTACACTCCAGGAAGTTGTCTTTAAAAAAAAAATTCACAGCAAGAATGAGTCATTATTTAGCAATATCACGTGTATTCAGAAGCACAGGCTCCAACTCAAATGATGGACAAAAAGAGCAGGTTAGAATAATATTTAAAGTAATTTAATTTAAGTCTGTTTGTTTTAGCCAGCAGTCATCTGAATCTTACTCACTCATTTCAGATACAGACACTGTCTTTCAGCACTCTGCCCCCTTTTCTCCTAAGAATGCTCTCAGACTTATTTAAAGAGACAGCATTTTTATAATGCATTTTTTGGGAGAAAGAAATAATTTAGCTTTTGATGCCAGAAGGTTGAGGAAGGTGATTCTGCCTCTCTACTCTACCCTTGCGAGACCCCACCTGGAGTGCTGTGTCCAGCTCTGGGATCCCCTGCACGGGAAAGACATGTTAGACCAGCTCCCAAGGAAATGATCACAGAAGTAATCAGAAGGATGGAACATCCCTCCTGTGAGAAAAGGGTGAGAGAGCTGGGGCTGTTCAGCCTGGAGAAGAGAAGGCTCTGGGGAGACCTCACAGCAGCCTTCCAATACAAAAGGGGGCTTATAAGAAAGATGGTGACAGACCTTTGAGCAGGGCCTGTTGCAATAGCACAACGGCTAAAGATTTTAAACTAAGAAAGGGTTAGATTTAGATTTAGACCAGATATGAGGAAGAAGTTTTATAAAATGAGGGTGGTGAAACACTGGAACAAATTGTCCAGAGAGGTGGTAGATGTCCCCTCCTTGAAGACATTCAAGGTCAGGTTGGACAGGGCTCCAAGCAAAGTGATGGAGTTGAAGATGTCCCTGCTTGCTGCAGAGGACTTTTGCCCGAACTATTCAGTGATTCTATGAAAAGTATCAGTGAAAATGGAATGGCTTACTGATTACATTTATTACAATTTTCAACTGTAATATACAAACTCTAGCAGTTGGTCAATAAAAGGCCAAAGGAGCACATTCTTAGCTCCAGGCTACTCTTTTTTTAGTTCAGCATTACCAGACTGTAGATAAAGGACTACGGTTAGATAAGAACAATGGAGTGGGCGGACATGACAAGGAGAAATCCCAACATAGCACCCACAACTTCAAAAGCCCCACTCCACACATACAAACACAGGTGAGACAAGGCACAGCACTTTGGCATAGCACAGGAGAGTTAAGAAGCTGTTCTTGCAGTTTGCTTGACTTCTTCCCAATGAAAACAGAAAGGACAGAAGTAGCAGCCACCTTAAAACACACTGTAACTCCTTGCCATTGTTTAAACAGAGAAAGAATGCAAGTTAGGTTCAGGGAAAAGTAAAATGCTGAAGAAAGCAAGGAAACTCCTTGTGAAATACATCCATGTCAAACTTCTCATAGAGTTTTTAATCCATTAGAGGGCTTTTCATTATTTTGTTTCACAGATATTTTTTAGTCCTCATCATGTCGAATAATAAAACTACCAATATTCTTACACATAAAGGGGTTTGCACAAAGGTGATAATCTTGGATATACTGTGAGAACTGGTCACTACCATGAAATAGCTGGAGGACAAGTCTGATTCCAGATGGCATTAAGACAGCCAGTGCTTTTTTTTATGCTCAAATGACCACAAAAGCTTTCTGTCACAGATTTGGACACTGGGAATGAGATGCAGCAGATGTATTGGTTTAGTCATCAAGTCAGAGTTGAAGTATGTGAAGAGACTATGTTCATCTACTTAAGACCATGTATGTATACTTCAAAAAACCCAAACATCAACATATTAAAGACAAATGAATATATATCCAGGTGGTAAAATAAGCATTAATCATATTAGATCAAGCTACAGTGTATGCAGTTTGTCTTTTCCCTTTCAGAGGGAGATGGTAAAACATGTTCTCAACTACAATAAATCTCCCCTTTCCTGGATTAAATATCACCAGATATATTATTGTCATCAAAAACCATCTTTTTTAAAATCCACCATACCTGAATAACTTTGTCCACCTTCAGATCTTCTAGAGAAGGATAGAGAGACATTTTGGTGAAGTCTTACCGGGTAGAGGGCAGACTGAAAAAAAAACAAATGGGAAAGCAAACAAACAACAGGATTAGCTCTCGGATATTTACTGAGATTAGCACTTTAAAATTTTTTTTTAAAAATACGTTAAACAGACTAAGTGCTAAATACGTGTTCTGTGACCTGCCAGTCAGCAGTAAAGATACCTAGCACTACAGATGAATTCCATTAAGACTACCCGTTTAATCTGTTATCAATAGCAGCCTTTGGCTTATAGGCTTTATTTAATATACTTAGCAGTGTCAAAGTTTAGGTCTCAATAATGAGAAAACCTACACAGAGAAAAACATTTCACAGGAAGCAAAGAGAGACTTTTAGGAGGCTAAAATGCAATTATGATGAGGGTTAAGAGGAAAAACCTAAAAAAACCCTCCTCCCAACTGGGACTGTATTTTATATACAACTGTAGAAGCTTCCACTCTGTTGTCCAAAGTATTTAAACACTTTAATCGCTTCTAATAGTCCACTGATCTGCTTTCAGCTGTAATAGAGATAATGTTCTTCCTGGCACTGTGTTTTGGATTTAGGATGAGAATAATATTGATAACACACTCATTGTTTTAGTTGTTGATAAATAATGTTCATACTAAGTCAAGGACTTCTCAGTTTCTCATGCCCTGCCAGTGAGAAGGCTGGAGAGGCATAAAGACCTGGGAGGGGACACAGCCAGGACAGCCGACCCAAACTGGCCAAAGGGACACCATGTGGCATCATGCTCAGTATATAAACTGGGGGGAAACCTGGCCAAAGGCATGGGCAGTGGTCAGCAAGCAGTGAGCAGTGGCAGTGTGCATCACTCATTTTATATATTCCAACCCTTTGAGTAATTTTTTCTTCCTTTTCTGTCGCATTAAACTATCTAATTACATCAACCCATGAGTTCTTACTTACTCTTCTGATTCTCTCCCCCCATCCTGCTGGGGCAGGGCAAACCAGCAAGCAATTTTGTGGTACTTAGTTGCCAGCTGGGGTTAAATCATGAGATCCATCAAGAAGCCACTAGAGAGAACTGGCTTCCCATGTCCATTTGCAACACATTAATTGCAGCAAGAGACATGTATAAACTAGGAAGATTCAGTCAGTGGTGAGTTTCAAAATACAGAGATTCCAGGCTGGCTCTCATGTGATGTTGGGAGAGCCCTGTGACAACTTATCAGGAAGTTATACCAAAAAAAACCATCAGCAAAACCAAAAAAAAAAAACAAGCCACATGACATTCTAAGGCACCATGCTGACATCCAGCTCTACTAGAACCAGTCACCTGAGGCTTCAGGACATCCCATTTTTCCAGAGCTCTTTCACTCATGCTCTCACTGAGATCAGCTGAACTTTTGGAAACCACAATAAAACATTCCACATCAGTATATGGGAACATTTTAGTGAAAGGGATGGAGAGGGACAGAAACGGAATGTGAGACATTTTTGCAAGTTACAGAAGGCACTGAGAACACAGTTAATACAGAAGTTTCATTAAAAGTTTTTGGGTTGGGGACTCATTTTCTCATCCAAAGTAAAGAGGTTCTTACTAATGTAGCAATTCAGCAAAAATTTCAGACTAAAAGTGACCATTGCATAAATCCTTGAGCTATTGCTTCTTTAAGTGCAGATATGAAGTCAGTTTCTGAATGAACACCACACACACAGATGCCTGATGTGATACTGCAGTAACACAATAGACATCTCTTCATATTACACTAAGTTCATCAACAGCTTTTATGCTTGTTCAGCAGTGCCCAACAGCTCCAGTATCACGTCAAACTGCAATTAAAACTTAAAAAAGCGTGCCCCAAATGTGACAAAGATCTAAATTGTAAACACGTGACCTGTTATATTACAATAATTAATTGCCACTGACTCTTTTTATTAATTGTTGCAATTCTACCACACACAGTTAAAGCCTGGATACTATAAATAAAACACACACATTTAAGGCCAGTTTGAAGTTCCGTTTTAATCCAGCATTGACCTGAAACAATGAAAGGCTTTTGTTCATCCAAAATGGGTTAATAGCAAATGTAAGCCAAAGCCCTTGGTTGGGTAAGTGGTTCCTGGGTGTTCCATTCTGCTGGTCACACACAGCATCGGACTCGGCATCTCCTTCTGTGCTACAGCTACCCTGGTAGATTCAGGTGCTGGCCCAAGCACTGGCACGTGTTCAAAGTCAGCACACTCCTGGCAGCAGGCAGAAGAAGAGGGCAAGGCAAGGACAGTGTGTTCCCAAGGAAGTCACCCCATGGCAGGGCAACGAGGGACACAACAGCACCACTTTGCAGGTGGTGATCTCTGGCATCCACAGAGCAGCACAGCACAGAGAGTGCTGTGTCCCCTGTCCCAGTGACCAACTTCCATGGTACACCCTGGCCAGCTTTATTTCTCCTCCCCAGACCAGTGTCTGCACGCAATTACTCGGTTACGTTTGTCACAGACCGGCAACCTCAACCTTCCGCTAGTTTATAAAGAGGAGCACAGTGCTTTCTGTAGAAAAGCATTAGCAAAGCTAAACATATACTAGTTTGCAGATTATGTAAGGCAAGTTTATCCTGCCAGAAGTTTATCCTGCCCCTTGACAAACCCCTCAGCCTCCCCTCCCCAGCCAAGGGTTAACAGACCCAAGTGTTTGTCACCAAGGATCTGCTGGGCTGGCTCCCTCATCATAAATTCACCAGTTCCTGGTTTTGGTTTTCCAACTGAATAGCCAGAATAACAGTCACCACTGTGACCATTCAGTGAGCTCATAACTTTGTATATGGCATTTTCAGTTTCTGCAAAGGCAGTTGTAACACAAATACACCACGTTAGATAATGTGAGAGCCACAAGAATATTGTATTTAGTTAAAAGTAAGATTTTTGAGTAACACTTGCCGCCGTCAGCGACCCCCAGAAATTGCAGGGAGAACTTGTCCACGACTTCTGCGCAATGTTAACCACAGTACAAACATGAATTTCAGCTGGTGCTGTAACGGCTTTAGGCACTGGGGAGTGGCTACCAAAAAATGTGAGTCACTACAACCTCCTCTTCTCTCTTAAAAATCTACACCAACATCAGAATCACCTTCCCCAACCATTCCATGCTTCCACCTACCGTGAGGAGACCAAGCGTTTAGGAAAGCAGAAGTGAAAACCAAAGGAAGAGCGTGGGGCAGGAGCTGTACCTCAGCTGGCGACCATTCAAACCTGGGAGTAAAGACTTCTCCCCCCTCTTCAGTACACTTGGCTGGAAAGTCTGACCGCCAGTGCCAGCACGTCCCACTAAGCAGATCCTGTTTGCCAAAGGGAAGTGCCGGGCCACCGATGGGAGAACTATGAAAGGCGTCACTCGTGACACCGCGAGCCTGCCAGCAGGAAGTCTTGAGGTGGGAGTGATCCCCAACTGCTTTCGGTGGCGTGCCTGGGAGGAGACGGGCTTCCCGAAGCATTCTCCAGGTCGGAAAGCATGAACACGACATAGAATGAGCCTGCTAATCATCCTGCTAAACCCCACTCTGGCAGCCTGTAGTGACTGCTGTCTTTGAAAGCACCAGCAGCCAAAACTGCGGGAGGGGAAAAAAAAACCAAAACAAAAAACGCCACCCCGTATGTCTTCCTCCTATGGCCCGTGGAAAAATTACAGCAGGCCACAATGTTGGCACCTACACCCGAATACTGCTTCCCACTTCCAGAAATTAGAAGCTTATGAACCTCAAAATTCATCTTTAAAGCAGATCCAGGACAACAAAGCCCGAAGGTCAGGCTGAGGCATCACGAACCAAGGAACGGTTTCGTAAGACGCGATCTCCACTAATAGCTCAGTATTTCCCTTCTGATACATATCTAATTAGCCTGGGAGCAATTGCCCTCATTATCCGCTCAGCTCCGAAACCTGCTGTCTCCATTTCAGACCTGAAGCAGGGCTCGCCTGCCTGAAAAGGCCCGTCGTAGCACTCCACCGCTGCAGCACCTTTCAGCCCGTCTCAAGAGAAGTTAATACAAATGTCCGAGCCTCCCCCGCGCAGTGGCCGCGGAGCCGCAACGGGAGGGCAGAAGACGCTCCCAAACCCGAGGGCCGGACACAGACAGTCACACAAGGCCTCATCCACTCGCTGCTTTCCCTGTCCGCGGGCAGAGGAGCCCCTCGGGCCGGCAGCGCCCCGAGCCTGGCTGAAGCCTTCCCCCCGGCCGGCTGCGGGGAGCGGCGGCGCCGCAGGAGCACGACACGGCTCCGCGGCTGGAGCGGGGACCGACACCGCCCCCGCAAGCGGCACAGCGGGGCCGCNGAATCATCAAAGTTGGAAGAGACCGTCAACATCATCCAGTCCAGTCGTCCACCCGACACTACCGCTGTAACCACTGAAACACATCACCCAGCGCCAGATCCAGACGCCTATTAACACCTCCAGAGATGGTCACTCCACCACCTCCCTGGGCAAATTATTCCAGTGTCTGACCATTCTAACAGTGAAAAATTTTATCTACTGTCTCACCTGAGTCTTCCCTGTTCCATCTTAAGGCCATTTCCTCGGGTCCCCCCACTGCAGGCGCGGCAGAAGAGACCGGCCCCCACTTCACCACAGCCTCCTGTCAGGGAGCTGTCGAGAGTGATGAGGTCCCCTCTGAGGGTCCCCCTGAGATTTCCTTGTTTTTCTAGGGCCTTGGACTCGTTCGTTTGCCTTAACTGGTTGACAGCTGCCGTCTTCATACGATTTTCTGCTCATTTTCCTACTTCACCCCCCCCCCCCCTCCNCCCCCCCCCCCCCCCGCCCCGCTGTAATAAAGCACGCTCCACTACCAGCCCCGTGTGTGCCTTGTTTTGCGTGTCTGCCGTGGATGGGGGAGCTGTGACACATCAGAGCCGGAGTGACCACATCACCTGTCCCACGGTCCAGCACCTGCCTGAGCCTTCTCTCCCCCGGGCAGGCGTCAGCAGCACAGCTTTCATCCTGGAGAGGCTCCCCTGAAGCAACCATGATGTAAAGGGTAGCAATGACAGAGAAACCCCAGAACAAGTTCGGAAAGAGGCTTTCATAAGACAATTACCATAATTACCCCCTTTTGCCATATTTAGAGAGTGAACTTCTCTAGCATCAATTTTCAATCTTTCCTTCTTCATTACGATTCTTTGCCTGCTGTCAAATCTTGTTCATCATACAGATAATTAAATGTGCTAAGTGCCTTAGAGCTTCTCTTCACCTAAGAATCCAGAGCGTTCAGCAGAGGAGTTTAGCAGTCCTCCAGCATCTAGGAAGGAGGTCTGCTCCCACTTACAGTCTCTTTCCACTGTCTTCAGCCAGTCCCAGCAGCTGGCAAGCTCTTCTAAGGGAAAGCTTAAATGATTGCCCCAGTAGAAATCAAATCCACGAAAAAACTTGAATGTTTTTCTGCTGGTTAGTGAGCCGTACTAGCAATAAAAGGCTCTCTCAAGCACAAGCATGAGCCATAACAAGGGAGTGTGTGGCTGGAAACAGGAGAAAGGAGGAAGAAGGAGAAATAGGATTAAGAGGGAAGGTTGTTTCGCTTCATTCTGGCACTAACAGGCTGTTTCATCATTTGATCTGTCTGCATAATCATAACCTTAGTTAAGCTAAACAGAAATTTTTTTGAAATATATGTTTTTCTGTTGTTGTTGTTGCAGTATATTTTCCAATTCTTGATTCTCTCCTGTTGCCAGCATCTTTGGTGAGCCCCACAGGGACTTGGGTAGCAGCCACAGCAGTGCTGAATACAGAGGAGCAGCAACTCTCTGGCTGCTCTGGAGGCTCCTGTTTCTATATCCAACAATCAGTCAGACCTCGAACCTTCCTATATGCCATCACCTGAACCACTGGCTACTGAGTCACGCAACTACGGGTCATTAAATATATATGAAGTGAAATCTTGGTCTTAGGGTATAAATTCACAAAAATCTTGTGTTACATGTCTTCGGGGCCAGGAGGAAGAGAGGGAATCTAGCTCTGGTTTAATAATGACAGATGATTACTACTTTAGAAATGCTAGTTTTTCTATGTAGCCAAAGGAGATTTTAACCTAAGTGAAAGTTTTGAAACTGTGTGCTCAGACCAAGTGTGTAAGTCTTTATCCTGAAATGAGCTCGGTGCAGTGAAGCCCTGGACCCACCCTGTAGAATGAAGAGCATGGAAATTGCAGGTATGTGGCTGACAGTTTTCCAGGTCGTGCAATTCTGCTGGGTGCCAGTGCTGACAGCTGAAGCGTGGTGTTTTCTCTTGGTTTGATGTTGAGTGCTCCTCTCATTGCAAAGACCTTTCTTCTCTCCAGAAGGCTAGGTTGTTATTTGCTGTTTTCTGCATTACTTTATCTCTTTGTAGTCTTCGAAGACAGCCTGCTGTTATCCAGCGAGCAGCCTTTTTTGGTGGACGTCAGACCTGCACTGTCAGTGCACCTTCCCTGATTTTACCCACAAGACTGTAATAGGTATTCATTTTCTTTATGATGATGTCCTAGCCCAAACACTTGGTTCCATAGAATCTATTACTTGTTGGGCATACCGTGGGTGCGCTATTACAGACACGTAATCTAAAAACCAGCAAAAATCCAAGTTATGGGCAGTAGCTCTGGCACCACATCCACCTGTGGAACATCCACCTTGGTATCAAAAGTGAATCTTATCATCCTCATCCCCCAATATATCATGAAACATCGTTTCAATAAAGACTTTGAAGAACTGTATAAGGCTGCTTCTTCTTCTTGCTTAGGAACAGCTATTGGACAAGGAAAGATTACGCATTTTGTACTGAAAACCTTTCTCAAAATTGTTGTTCATTTAAATATAGGAACAAAACATAGTGAAGCCGAGAGATAATTGCTGAAAAATGAGTATGTCTAATCTGTGCAGCCAGTGCAGCTTGGCATGTCTCAGGTCCTCATCCTTCAAACACACAGACCAAAGACAATTCCAGCTACTGGTCTAGTCTTGTTTCCTTCCCAAGGAAACCAAATCTTGAAAGGGGGTGGCATGTGCCTCAGTCAGTCTGTGACATGAACTGAGCACCTGGGACAAGGCAGATACTTCTGTGCCCTGAAGTTTGGAGGAGAGCAGAAGAAGGGCCGAGCCATATCTTTCTAAGAACTCCGCTGAGACTGGGGAGCTCTAAGGAGTCAGAGGTGAATTGCCCATATAAATGGCTCTAGATTAGTTCCTGAGGTATGTGCATCTATTGTTTGAAAGAAGTGGAACAAATAGCCCAGTTATTAGACTTTGCATGTTGAAATTAGAATACCCATGGGCGAGTGTGATAATTTTCCACTGTCAGTGTACTCTTTGTGGGTTTTTTTACTGGTCTAGTGCCAACTTTCAAAGAATAATAGAAACCACATACTGATCGGTATCAGTCTCAGCTGTTGCAAAAATCTCAGTAAAATAATACATAGCTATTACTGAAAAACTCACATTTCTTCTTTGAAGCTGGAAACAGGTTGTGCTTTTCTTTTTACGGAAGCTCTCCACCCATTCCACAATGAGATATTATTAGTGGTCACTCAAAACATGTACAAATTGTGCAAGATAGCACCCTGTCAGCACTGGAAACAATAATTTTATTAGGGTGGTTCCATACCTGGGGTAGTTACGAAGGAGTTAACGGGTCCTGCTCTAAGCCAGGTGCAAGGAGTGTCCAGACATGTAGTTTGTGTTTCTAGAAAAAACTCGCCCCAAACCAGCTTAAGTAACTGTGGGGCTGCTTTGCACTGAGCTGTGCCTCTAGACTTCAGGTACAAGAATTTTTGTACTTTCTGTATGGAAACAAGAATTTCAGCATAAACCCCTGTTATGCAGAAGAGATTACAATACAGGAGCTTTGCCTCAGTAAGGTAGCTAGCATTAGAAACTGCTGGGTCACTTTGTTCCTCATTCCCTGTTCATATTTTTTTGATCTTGCCTTTTAAGGGCATTATAACATACTACTTTCACCGTGCCCTCCTCAGCCCACGGGATTGATGGCACTCAGTGAGTGATTTTCCACTGTTCAGTTGGCAGTTTCATGCCCGATTTCCTGTCTACTATTCAAACTCTGCTCTAAAGATGGAAATACTAAAGTTGTCACCATCCTTTCTAAGTAACACTCTAACGTCTGAGTGCTGCGCGAACAGTTGCTCATTTATTTTCTTTCCTGATTTCTGGGATACAGACAAGGAATTCAGGCACTCAAGTTGAATATGCTCATAATTCATTGTTCTGAGCCTGAGTTCTACAAACTCGAGTCTCATGTTTGTGGGAGTACAGGAGATATTTTGTTAGATCTCCACCTTCCTGACTTCACTCACAGTTGCGTGCACCCAACATTTCTGCAGATTAGACCTAGAGCCTCTGTGGGGCAAATAGAAAATGAGCAAAACACAGGAACTGCTTGTGGAGAGCCTGGAGAGAGGAGTTGTTTGTCATTGCAGCAGAGCTCTGGGGCAGAGGTGAGAGCAGCCTCCAGCTCCACAGCCTGACAGTCCAGGGCATGAGCAGTAAGATGTTACTCTCTCCTCATCCATTAGGCACCTTCCAGCCTTTGCAACAGATGAAGAAGAGGTCCAGCAAACAACAGGCTCCTTCATGAGCCAGTCCTAGGAGACAGGAGACAAGAAAGAGAGCCAAGGAAAGGGTGGATTTGAGCTCTACACAGGCAGGCAGGAGTGACTGTGTTCATCCCATGCCTAATCCACAAGTGGGATTTTGCTGGAAAGGACTGAAACAACCTGAACAGTTATTTCCTACCTCTGAGGAACATGTTTCAGGGTTTAAAAAACTAGATTCTTTGTTTTCATATTGTGAAAACTAGGTAGGCATAGCAGAAATAAGGTATATCTTTCACAGTAAATGTCATTTTTTTCTGTTTAACTGTTTCCGCAGGGATTCTGTGTCTTTTCCTTTCTCCTGGAGTCTCTAAAGTAGCATTTTATACATTCATGTTAGATGCATTCTGGTTCAGGCCAAGGCTGTGATCTAATTTAGGTGATATTCCATGGTCTAGATGAAGCATAAAGCCAGACAAAAGGACAGATCCCTCTGCCCTCAAAATAAAGGAATCATAGAATCACGGAAGGCTGTGGGTAGGAGGAGACCTTAAAGATCATATCATTCCAAACTCCTGCCATAGGCAGGGACACCTTCCACTTGACCAGGTTTCTCAAAGCCCCATTCAACCTGTAGTGGGCACAAGTGGTTGTGGCAAGTACGGCATGAGGAATCATGAGCTCTGATGCCTCAGCGGGAGCCTAGCTCTTTGTCTTAAAATGCCAGTAAGGATAAATTTGAGCAGACATCAGCCTCTGGGATGGGGTGGTGGGACAGAGGTGTACACTTCTCTTCCTCTGTTCTGGCTACTGGGGTGTAACCCCTGGCAGAAGAGGGGAAGGAGTGCTGAGGACAGGAGCAGCGGCTCCACCAAGGCTCACTAGTGGCACCTGTTGGAGAATTTTTGTAGAACCCTCGAGGTGAATTAAACAAACCCTTGGGCCTAAATATAAAAGAAGTTAATGAACAATGCACTGGGCAGAGTCCCATCACAATATGCTGTTCTACATGGGATTTGCAAAGATGCATCACGAAGACATTTCTTATATACACATCACCAAATCCAAAAGTATTTGCATAGGGCAGATCAGCCTGTGGATCCACTCCTCATCCAGCTCTGCTGCCCACAGTTTGCCCCTGAGCTTGGATACCTGAGCACTTATTCCAGGATGGCTGCAAGGCAAAGCTGAGACTATTTCTTATCTCATCACCACGGGAAACTTCACTCCCTTGGACGGACTCTGTTCTGTCTTTGGCATTCCTGCTTCCAGCCAGTTTAACCCCTCCTTGCCCTCCATGCCAGATCATTCCTCACTCACAAATTACTACTGCTGAACAGTTATAATTAGAATTTCCTTTTTATTTCTCTCACCACTGGAAGTCTTTAGACCGAGCCAAAATTTTGGAGGAGACTGTCATGGGAACTTGAATTGCTGTGAGCAATCAGGAGATGGCTCATGCAAAGGCATGTGTTAGTGTTGGCACAGTGCTTCTACTTATCTGGGGAGCTGTCTCCACACTGACTCAGCAAGTCAGATGCTTCCCCTAGCTCCAGGAGTGGTTTTTGGCAGTCTGCCACTACATTTCTGACCACACCAAACCTGTTTAGCTTATGAGACCAGTCTTGAGCTGTATAACTACTGAAGAACCAATGTTTGTTTGTTTCTTAAAAAAGCAATAAATTGTCCCTATTTGTAAACTAACCAGCTGCTTAAATGCTTGTCTTTACCTTGTGTTTTGCCTTTATCTTCCTGTTCTCTGCAACATCTATCTGTCACCCCCTCTTCCATCAGTTTTTTTCCTCCTATGTTACCATGTTCTTTTTGTGGTTTTCTGTTTTAATTTTTGTTTTTCTACCTGCAGTCTTTTCAACTGCAAAGCAAAGCTATAAGAGGTAGATCTCAAATATTTGCTTTTTTAAGTCAAAAATAATATAAAAATATATGGAAAGAAATAGGTGAAATGCAATATTACAGCAATTCTGGTAGTGGAAAATAATTATTACTTGTTAAACAGGAGCACAGTGATATATTTTTTTTCAAATTAGCCATCTGCATTCAGTTGCAATTCAATTTTCTCAGGCCAGAAGGTTGATTCACATGTAAAACCAGTGGGCTGTGCTTTGGACAGTTTATTTAGTCCCATATTCATCTCTTTTTAATCTAATTTGGACAGCTGAAGAGCCTTATACTTTGAAGTTGGTTTCATATTATGCCTGTTATACAACCATGCCTTATTTTTCCTTTCTTTTGCACAATGAAGATATTGTTCACTGACATGTTCCCTTTCTTCAGAAAAAAAAAAGAAAATGAAGAAAACTTTGGCTCATAGAAGTACGATGCTGAAGAGGAATGTATCACAGAAAAGAACTGAAGTGATGACTGACAGATTTCTGCTGCAGTATAGAAAGGTACTCACTCTTCAATCTTGGCTTGTATCATCCAATAAATATTGTATTATAAAAAGTAGGCTATAGATACAGGAAAAAGAAATCTCTAAGTAAATCTAGTAGTAGAAGGATGTGTATTTTCCCGTGGAAGAGTAAAATATTGAAGAGTAAAAAAAAGGCGGCACAAATGTGTACCCCACACTTCTACTTCTTTGCATTTTTTACAGTCCAGTGAAGCTCAGATCTCCATTAAAAAGCATATTTATATACAACCATTCTTGGCAAAATTTTCCATACCTTGCATAAATCTGCCAGGGATGCTCTCAGAGAATGATTCCTGTGTTCATGTGTAGATACAAAAGAAAAGTAAAAAGATTCTGAAACCAGAGAAAAACTGTTCAAGGACAGCTGTGCTGAGGAACCCCACCATTTTCAGGCTGAGGATCCTTTCCAGCTGCATTGTTAATCCAGCTTCTCAATTTTCCCCAAACTTCTGGAGACTTCTGCAATCCCAAAGTGGCCTAATAGCTGCAGAAATCACCATCGGGAAGTCACTGGTGGTTTCCAACTACTGTCAGCCTCTGTCTCCCCTTAGACCTGTAGTGGCCATAGCTGAGAGAAAAAGTTGCCACTGTGACTACAGGTGCCAAGATGGCTGCCAGCCAGAATGTCATCGTGCCAGTAAGGTGGTGGACCTTTTTATTTCCTTTCACACTGAAGCGATGGACGTTGTCCTTACACAGGTGATCACTTCAGGAACAAAAGGAGCACAAAGCCAACCCCATGGCAACCTGATGTGAGGTTTGCCAAAGTAGCCCAAAGCCAGACTGCGGGACCAGAGTGATACCAGCACTTGCACAGAGAAGATGGAAATAGCTGTAAACAACAGAGGGGTTCTTAAGATGCCACCCTTCTTACAGAATGGGTACAGGTATCACTGAATCTCCGTGGCTTCTAAATGCAGATGTAGACTGAATTGTGAGTTTGATGAAGGAAGGGACATGAAGTAAGTGCTACACTTAATGGATGCCTAAATCAGGCAATGAATCATATAATCGTAGAATGGTTTGGACTGGAAATGAACCTTCTTTAAAACATCTAGTTCCAACCCCCCTGCCATGGGCAGAGACATCCTCCCCTGGGTTCCTTAGAGTCCCATCCACTCTGGTCTTGAATAGGTCCAGGCATGGAGAGTCCACAACCTTACTGGGAAGCCTGTTCCAGTGCCTCACCATCCTCACAGTAAAGAATTTCTTCCTCATATCTAATCTTCTTTCATTTTAAAACCATTATGCCTTGTCTGATCACTATGTGTTTGNGAAAGAAAGAAAGAAAAAGAAAAAGAAATCACCAGAAGTAAAGCAAGGGGAAGAAAAGTGAGGCAGAAGGTGCCATTACATTCTCACTCCATCTGCTGGAGCAGCCCAGAACAGCTTGTTATTTTCACCCAGACAATTGGATTACAGCTATCTTCTCCTGGCTTGTTACCTAACTACCTTTCTTCAAATAATTATTTGGTAGCAGTGAGCTGCATCATTTTTGTAATTACATCTGAGATTTGATTTCTCCCTGTTAAGTGTTTTGAGCACCTGCCATGGTGTGTTTAGGCACAACAGGATATTATAGAAGCTTCTGTTTTGTTATGAAATGATACAATGCAACTCAACTCCAGAGTTAAAAAAAGAAAAATTTGCTTTAAGAAGATGCAGTTTGCTGCACTGGGTGAGTGGTAATAACTCCTCATGGCTTATTTTACAGCCATTTCTTTTTCCTGCTTGAGTTCCCATATCAGTTCTCTTTTGTCTCCACTTTCATAATTCCTCTCTTTACCGTTTCTCTTTTGCAAAACCTAGAAAAAAGTAACTTTCATAAATTGCAATATTCTCAATTGATACTTTAATCATAGGTTTAATAGTTCCCTTTTCTACAGTTTTAAGGAAACTGGTCATGATGGAATACAACATATTATTAAAATGTTTTCATTCAAGTAAAGGATGGTATTTCTGATTGAGATTCCATTTCTAATGCTTGATATTAAAGGGAGGATAGTGGCACTTTAAATCCCAGGTCTAATAGGAAGGTTACCAAACTTTCAACTGACATTCCTAAAGAAGAAAAGAATCCCAGAGAGAAAATGAACTGATATGGTGCAAGTAAATCGAGTTAATTATCTGATATATAAGCACATTCAGAGGATACGCTGAGATAAATATGGAAATATTAACTCGGTTGTTAGAGGAAGTATCTGCCCCTACTGTTATTTAAATGCTCATGGGCAATTGTCCTGAAACAGGACACAAATAAACACAGTTCCCAAGCCTGTCCAATTTTATAGCCCATCAATGTTGATTATCCTAATGTAAATATAAGGCATTGTCTATGCAGACTTCTTCATCATGAAAAAAATTACAGGGTCAAATATATCACAGTGATACCAGATTACAAAAGTGCTGTAGCTCTACAATCTACATACAATCTACGGGGGAAAAAATAAAAAGATGATGATGATGATGATTTTTTTTAAATTTTATTTTTAATATTTTTAAGGGAACATGAGCACACTTTTAAGGAAATATGAGCACACATCTGACTTTTTTGGAGTCAGATGGTTCACAAATTCTGCGGAAGGCAGAGTATAATGTGAGCAAAATCTGCCCTTTTAACAACCATGACAGTTGTTAAAATAGAGTTGTGGAGTGATACCATAGTAGCATGAATTTATTTTAGATTGTGTAGATCATTAAATACTTAAACTATGGCATTATTCTTTACAGTATCTTTAATATAATTTCACTCATATTCTTTTAGATACTCTGTTATAATTTAGGTATGCAAGACTTCTGCCTATTCCAGTGACCCAGGAAAACCAGGGAGAAAGTGAATCTAGC